>CAXKVI010000070.1:0-69298 GCA_964058755.1 Campiglossa producta | reverse complement strand
GGATGTAGCTGTTTCTTCGCCAACCCACACAAAGCCAGCTAATACGTCTGGTGTTAAACAATTAATAATAAGTCAGAAAATTATTAAAGAAGCCAATTCGCCAGTATCAAACTCAGCTGGTAATGTGGCTACATCGCCGAAAACTGGTGGTGGTACTTACATCATAAACAAACCTGCTACAAGTTCGGCTGTGCAACCAACGACTGCCAATAAACAAAATAAGATGGTTTTTATAAGTCGCAACACTATGAAACCATATCCGAATATTATTTCACGTTCGAATATGCCACAACATTTGCCTAAATACACTAAAGTTGTTGTTACCAATCCAAAAACATCTGCTACAACTCTTGTACCACGTCCAGCAACTCAGCTAGCAACAACACAAGTTTCAGCAACTACAACTAGTGGTGGTGGTAGTTCGCCAATTGTGTCAACGGTTAAAAAAGTTAATTTGCAAGCAATAAAATCTCCAGTTAGCATTGGTGGTGGACGTCAGACGTCAGGTATTTTAAATGTTTCAACCAAGTCCTTACCGCAAGTACAAATAATTGGCACACCGGGTATATGATAAATATGTTGCCTTTTGCGATCCGCATGCTTCTCTCCCTTGCAGTTTGGGCAAGTGCAAGCGACACGTTTCAGACGTGGCTTTTCGGGATTATTGCCTGTCATGTTAAGTATCTGCCATGCCTGCGAATCCACCTGAAAAAGAAAGCAAAGGTTAGGATAGGTTAGGGATAATTTTGTAATTCATGCAAAATTTACTTACCACGCAATTTCAGGTGCTGCTAATCCAACCGGAAACAAATGAATGAAGCAAAAATACATGTTTCATTGTTCTCTACTACGAGAAAAATGAACAATGAATTTTTTACCGTTTTTCATTCACTTGCAAAAGTGCGAGTGTACATAGTCTGCATTCATACAGAGGCAACTTTTGTTGCTTTTATCAGCAATTCTCTTTTGGTGTTGCTCAAGTGTTGCTGATGCTCTTCATACACAGGCAAGGAGTTGCAGTTTTTTTTTTATGAAAAACTGTGTTTTTATCACAAATTTTTAGAAATTATTGTGCTAAGTAGCTGATTTATGCTGCTTATTAATAATTTAGAGCGAATTTGAAAAAAAAAAATAGAAAAAATACGCAATTTAAAATTGCAGCTAATATAACGAAGCTGCGAAGAATGGCAACACAAAGCGTGTTGACCGAGCACAGGCAACTCCGTACCATTCCCCTTCCGTCGTCGCTCTCTCTGCCATCATTCGCTAAAAAGCAAGCTGTTGCCAGCAAGCCCTTGCCTTGTTTGAATGCAGTCATATGAACATATAAAAATTTATTAGTGATGCAGTTTTTGATCATCACGTTAGTGATGCAGTTTGTGCATCCTAAACGGGTACCGAAAACCCGATATGCCAAAAGTCGGTACCGCATACCGAATCGGGATTTATGAAGTAGAGTTTAATTTGTACACTCGGTCGGCCAAAATTAACCGAGAACTAAACCATAAAGAGTATGAATAATTTTTTTTGTAATTACCTTTGCCAAATAAATAAATAAAAAAAAAAAAAAATTTTTTTTGAAAAAAAAAAAAAAACTTTTGCGTTTTTTCTCTTCTCTTAATTTTATTAAATTATTTTTTTTTTCGGGGGGGCAGGACTGTTTTTGCCCACAAAACAACAAAAATAAAACCGCCACTCAACCACTCGCTACCAGCATCGAGTACCGAAAACGCGTTCTTATGCGCAGCACTAGCAAAAAGGCTTGCCTCTGCGCAGCACTAGTGTCACTAGCGCCGGCTAGCGGACAAGTGATCGACATAAACAATACAAAAAAAGGAAATGGACCACACAGGGTGCCTCAGAAGAGGTTTAGTTATCTAAAGCGGCAACCAGTCGGCAGCAACGTGTTGCCGGACTTAATTGCCACAAGGGAAGGCAGCAACGTGTCGTCACAGACAAGGAAAACGTTCGGATAACGTTTGATAGGACCAGATAGTGGGAAATATCGGGTCCCAGTTAAAAAAAAAAAAAAAAAAAATCAATCCCATCCTTCGATGCTCACTTCGGCTATTCGCCACCTTCCTCCCACGTATGTATATGGGCAACCATATGCATAATTCAAACCTATTTTTTTCTTTCTCCTTTTTCTTCGGTCTTCTTCAGCATGACTCGCCATGCATCCCTTCGTCTCCGCGCCGCACGTATGGCCGCGCGGTACCCAAAACCATGCCCAGGAGGTTATCCGGGCGGGATACTGTGGCAATTGTTTGTCAATGGTGCATAGGACGAAGGATTGTACCAGCGACGCCAGGTGCCGACGATGTGGTGGCAACCACCACACTACACTTCACCTTCCAACGGACGACCAGTCGTGCCAACCGATCGTCGAAAAGAGTTGGGCGCAACAAGTTGAAGAAGCAGAAATAGAAGAAGCGTGGCCAGCCGAGCAAGCAAACCAGAGCAGAGAAGAAGACAGCCGAGAAGAGGTGCTGTCCATCCAGGCCTCTGAGACGGGGCTGACCCAGGAGGACGGCGAAATAATCGAACCGGTTCAAGGGGTGTCGGACCTACGGCGGTTCCGACCCCTTCTAGCGCACGAGCGCCGACAGCTACATCAACGCGACAACAGCCCTCCGTCCCGCCGCGCACACCGTAACAGCCGCAAGCGAAGACTGGCCCCCCAGCCGCGCCAGCTTCGCAATCGCAGTGCCAACGAAGCAGAACCTCGTAGACTGGCCACTCAGCCGCGCCAGCTACGACACAAGCAGGAAGGTCGTCGAGACGAGCGTAGACTGGCCACTCAGCCGCGCCAGCTACGACACAACCACCACGGAAGTCGCCGAGACGAGTACGTCAACGAGCGTAGATTGGCCACTCAGCCGCGCCAGCTACGCACCAACAGCTCTACGAGCCACCGGGATCGCAGACTGGCCACTCAGCCGCGCCAGCTGCCAGCCACTACAGGGTTCCGAGACGGACTGAACCGTGCTCTCGCTGGGGTGGGCCCGGCGCTGCGCCCCATGATAACGCTTTCGCCTACCGCGCTCGTGAAACTGGAAGCCGGGGGTGGGTTTTCGTACATCCGTGCGCTTATCGATGCATGTTCCCCCCGCACAGTGATCGACCGGGGCCTGGCGGATGTGTTAGGGCTGCCCACCACCCATTCTGGCGGGGAGCACGGTTGCTTTCTCCGCGTTCGAGGGAAGCACGGTAACCATACTACGGTGACGACGCATGCCGTATGTGTTGACCATCTACAACGGATCAGCCCAGCCATAACCATTGACGCTCGAGTGGCGGCTCCATATGAGCATATCCAGCTGGCTGATCCGCAATTTTACATAGCCGCGCCAATCCAACTCGTACTCGGCGGCGATGTGTATGCGAACCTCATCCTACCGAACACACTGCCACCGTCGTTCGGCTCGTTTATTGCCCACAGCACCATTTTTGGTTTTGTGCTGTCGGGCTCTACTAGTATGTAAGTTAGGGGTAAATTTAGTTGTACGTTTAATTTTTTAATAAACAAAAAAAATTTTTTTTCTTTTTTTCTCATTTTATGGCTCCATGGCAAGAAATATACCAATTTATTTTTTTCAAGTCTCTTCCCTCTCTTTCAACAGCTAGGTACCACACGGCCAAACCACCAGTGGTGACAGACCTCAACTCCAGGAGGTGGCTCGAAGGAGGAAAGCGGGCACAGTGCTATCCAGCACACCACTAGTCTTAAGAACCTAGCCTAAGAGAGGGCGTGATGGAAATCCCGGGGCTGGTCAGAGTGTTGCGTGTCGCAAGGGGGCCGGCATGTTTAGGCGCGATGCCTAAAATATTAAAAATGTGCCACCCTAATGTCACTTTCCAATCACCCACACCAAGCCACCCACCTGCATGCGCATGCATGACTGTTCGTGTTTTGTCAGCACACACATACATGCATGTGGGTGCGCATGTGTGGGTCCACCTCCCCTTAATACCGGAGGATGGTTTTCGATTCAACGGTTGTCAACCACGTGACAACCGCCTCTTTTTCTGCCAACCGCCAACGGACACACATCAGCCCCAGGACTTCTTCTACGCCACAAATAAGGTAAATCTTCAACTTTGTTAACACAATTTCTCACAATAAACGGCCTTTTACTAAACGAGAATTTCTCGCTTTTCTACCTTTTTATTTCTTCCCCTTAACAAATATAAATTCGAGCGCGGTGCCTTATCAAAGAGATCAAAATTGTCCTAACAACAATCAAAGACACCCCTCGAAATTATTCACTACTTTCATCACTATTTGTAGTGAAGGCCCTTATGAGTGGGTCAGAAAATGGCGTGTTCTTGAAGAACACTCATTCTCCGACCACCGATATATAGAAATAGTGTTGGACTTTCATGTAGAGCAACCTATTATGAAACTGGCAGCTACACAATGAAATTTTAGACAGAGACCTACCAGTACTACCCCCATAAGCCCCCTAATCGGTTGAGGAGCTGGAGGACCTGGTAACGACATACACCACGGCGCTCTCAAATGCCCTAGAAAAAGCTTGTCCAGTGCCAAACCCACGCGGTAAACATAGGCTACATTGGTGGACCTACGACCTGGACCTAAAGCAATTTAATAAGCCTATAAACCTCGACACGGAGCCTCAATAACAAAGTTAGGGCCTACAAGAAAGCTCTAAGACAGGCAAAGAGAACTTCGTGGAGGAATTTCGGCACTGGGGTCGAAAAGGTCGACGACACAGCGAGACTTAGACGAGTTCTGTCGAAAACTCAAAGAGCCATTAGCTATTTGCAGAAGCCTGAAGGATCCTGGACCAGCACGGAAGGCAAAACCCTTGAGCTGCTAACTTGCATAATGCACCGTCAGCACCTGCAACAATCCTGAAGGAAAGGGTAAGGCGGGCAGTTAAGAGCTTTGAACCATTTAAGGCTGCCGGACCGGACGGGATTATCCCCGCGCAACTCATTGACACGCTGGAGACAAAAGCCAAATGGCTAGTATTTCTCTATACAGCCTACCTGGCTCTCAACAACATTCCGTGCTCCTGGAGACACGCCACGGTAATGTTTATTCCTAAGGCTGGGAAGGCCTCCCACTACGAGCCAAAGGACTACAGACCCATCAGCCTATCGTCCTGTGCACTCAAAACCTTCGAGAGGAAAATCAGCGACTACCTCTCCACTACTATTGATAGCAACCTTATCTCCAGCTATCAGCATAGAAAGATAGTGGCATATGCAGATGATTTAGCCATTGCATACAGGGGCAACTTCCCACAAACTCTGTGTGACTTGATGCAAGTAGCACTGCGTGAAGTTTCGTCATGGTCCTCTCGTTGCAGACTTAGTATTAACCCGAGAAAAGTGGAACTCGTTCTCTACACCAACCGGTACAAAATACCACCGCTGGACCTACCAGAACTTATTGGCGTGAGCCTGAACTTGGCTGATAAAGCCAAATTCTTGGGCACAGTTCTGGACAGGAAGTTAAACTGGAAGGAGAATATTCTTCAGCCTTGCTAACGCAATGCATTCGCAGAGTATATGAATCGGCGTTTCATCGTCCAGTTCGCAAAACCGACAAATTGTTGTATTTGACAGATTCAGCTTACTCAGGCGATAACGCAGACCGCAATGTCCCGTAAAATACCCAGTGAGGGTTCTTAGATCCATCCTCCTTAGATTAATGAGCCTGACTGATGCTCCTTTTGGGGGTTCTATAAAGAGTTTGGCCTGCCTCTGCCCTAGGCTGCTAAGCCAATACTGCCTAAACTGTTTATTTTTCCCAGTTTCTTATGGTCTCCTTTACGTGGGCCTTCGGTTCGGGTTCCGGACCATAAAAAGCTGTTAGAGCACCATGTTTTGCCAGGTGATCTGCTTTTTCGTTGCCGTCATACCCTTCATGCCCTGGGACCCAACCTAACAAAACTTTGTTTTTGGCTCCCAGATCATTATGGACTGCGACGCACTCATCGACAAGCTTCGAGGTTATAGTGTAAGACTGCAAGACACGTAGGGCGGCCTGACTGTCCGACATAATGTAGATTCGCCTAGAGGATAGTCTTCTTTGGAGGCATTCTCTGCCACATAATTCTATTGCGTGGATTTCCGCTTGAAAGATAGTGGGGTAATTACCCATGGTATCTGTAGCTCCCGTTTTACCATCCTCCAGCTTCTATCCATCCGTATACCAAATCTCCGAATCGGATTCAGCATAAAGATTCCCTGTGTCCCAGAGCGCCCGATCTACGATCGAAACTTCAAAGTTTCGCATGATCCTGAGCGTAGGAGTTATTGGATTTTAAGATCGGAAATATTTTGAAGTCTTAATGCAGCAAGTGTGGCCTCCTTCTCTATTAGAATAGAGAAAGGAGGTATTCCCACAAGGGCAGTTAAAGCATCAGCAGGGCACGTTCTCATTGCACCTGTTATACCAACACAGACTAGCCGATGCAGCTTACTTAGTTGTCGCTGTTCTTTGAGCAGTCTTAGGCCACCAGACTAGAGAAGCGTATATGACTATTGGCTTCACAACTGTATTAAATGACCAGTACGTCATTTTGGGAGACAGCCCCCATGTTTTGTAGGCGAAAAAGACCCTCGTTGCTTTATTTATGGTGGCATTCCATGTGAGAGTTTTGTCCAATGTTACCCCTAGGTATTTCGCTTCCATCGAAAAACCTATGCGGCTGCCTCCTAAGGACGGCTCTAACATAGAAAGCTTTCTTCTCCTCGGGAAAGGCACCAAGACTGTTTTATTTGGGTTGATAGATAACCCTTTGTTAGCGCACCATCTTTCAATGATGCGCAGGGCTTGTTGCATGCGATCAGATATTGTTTCTTCATGCATTCCTGTTACGCAGACTACTAAGTCATCCGCATATCCCTGTACGTCAAAGCCATTGCCCTTCGAAAGATGAAGAAGTTCGTCTATGACTAGGGTCCACAGTAGAGGAGAAAGTATACCTCCCTGAGGGCATCCTCTTGTGGCCACGATTGAGCCAGCACTTCCTTCTAGCTCAAAGCTGGTATTTCTTTGCTTTAGTATGGCGAGGACCCAACGAGTGATCATTGGGCTTACGTCCTTGCTAATCATGGCTTCTCAATGGCCTGGTAGGTCGTATTATCAAAAGGGCCTAATATATCGATGAATGCACACAGGGCTATGTTTTTAGACTCTATGGCCTTTTCAATCTTTTCAGTAAGGCAATGGATAGCAGTCTCCGTGGATTTTCCGGGTTGGCAGGCAAATTGGTGTTTACACAGAGGGTCTTACTTCCCTAATGTGCTTATTGGTCGATATGACGATGGCAGATTTTCCGGTTGCCCTGGCTTCGGTATAAATACAACCTTAACCTCTATCCACCTGTTGGGAATATATCCTAACAGCAGGGATGCTCTATATAAATTTGATAGGACTGGAGCTGTATAGTTGATTCCTTGCTGCAACAGACAAGGTTAGACCCCATCCGGTCCTGGAGATTTGAAAGGACTGAAAGTCGATAAAGCCCATTGAACCTTGTTAACATTGGTTAGCTTTGTCGCCAGGCTCTTTTCTCTACCACTAATTGTTGGAGAATCATCTACTACGGGATGTGAGTGTTGATAGCCTGGTATACCGTCCGGAAAGTGAGTAACAAGCAAAAGTTTGCATGGCCTTCCGACTGCTTCGTGTAGCTCCCATCTGAGTTCTTCAGAGTACCAATGACGGTGCTATGACCTCTCGCAAGGGATTTTTGAAGCCGCACTGCCGTAGGGAGATCCTTAATATTTTCGCAGTGTTCTCTCCAAGTTGCCTTCTTAGATTTTCTAAGTTCTCTATTATAAAAGGTTAGAGAATTCCTATAGCATACCCAGTCTCCAGTGTCTTTAGCTGCATTAAACAGCCTTCTGGTTTGACATCTTAATTGTGCAAGCTTTTTATTCCACCAAGGAACATCACGTTGTATACGTTGTTTGGCTTGGGGACAACTCTCGCAGAAAGCTGTTGTGATATCTGAGTGAAGCTGTTCAGTTGGTGCAAGCAATTGCCGCGTTTTCCTCAGATTTCTGAAAACGGACTCATGCTCAGCGAAGTGACCCATGTCGAATACAATATGTTTGTGGTCCCATATTGATTCCTCCACCGAGACGTGCCAATTTGTGACAGCGAAGGCCATGTTTCGGCTGCATAGAGTAAGGTCAAGAACCTCACCTCTAATAACGTTAACAAAAGTGAGTTCATTACCACGGTTCATTACACTGATATTGTGACTACCAATAAACTCGAGGAGATGCTCCCCCCTGCTATTTATGTTCGTACTACCCCAAGCTGTATTTGGGTGTTTGCGTCACAGCAGAGGACCCATGGGATACCCTTCTGTTGGCAATACTCAATGAGAGATTTGGATTCAACAGTTGGGGCTGTTTCCTCCTCACCCGGAAAGTAAGCTGATGCCAAAATGGCCACTTTTTCCCTTTCGGGGTTGGAATTTTTGCCCAAACTGCAACCAAATCAGCCGTCATGAACTGTAGGAGCGGAACAAAATCCAGTTTATTGTTTAGAAGCATCGGCGCCCTGGGACGGGAAACGGTGGCATAAATTAATTTACCGTTAGTACTACTTAAACATTTTACAGAACCATGTAAAATCCATGGTTCTTGAATGAAGGCCACTCCCAGGCCTTCTCTGCTGAATCTTCTGCTGAGAACATCCGAAGCTGCCTTGGCATGGTGAAGATTCACCTGGAGGCATTTTATACGCCTCGAACTGCGAGAGTTTGCTGGGAGGGCTGACATTATAAAGATTTTTTGCCTATCCGCCACCGATGACTTTAGGTTACCGCTGAGCAAAGCATCCCCATTAGATGCTTGACTTTGGCCCGTTGTTTTTCGGTTACTGGTCTAGAGTTCACACTATGTAATTGATTTGTTTGCCCACTTTGAGAGGGCGGTGGAGTGTCGATAATCGTAGCTTCTGCTGTGGACTCCAGCTGAAGCTTAGTTTGTACATCATCCAAGCCTTGCGTCACCTCTGCCGATTTTGAGCTGCAGGATGTTTGTTCAACAGCCTTCTTTTCTACCGCAACATTTTCATCACTGCCGCTGGCTTCATCAGCTACCCGGAGCAGAGACGGTTTGGTTTTAAGCCGCAGTTTCACTTTGGCATACGCCAAACTGATTGTATTATTATGGTGACGAATTGTTTCAGCTGACACCGGATCTACAGCTATTGCGATTTCCGTCACTGTGGCCCTACTGGTTCGATTGAGGATTCTCCAGTACCTGGTGTCTAGGGCCGGGTTTTGAACAGAAATAACTCTGAGGATATGCTCGTTTGAGGGGCAATCGTCCTCTTTAAAATACCCGACAAATATAATGAGACGGGGTACTTCCGCATCCGAGACTACCTTCAGTTTCGCTCCCTCCCAAGGAACTAGTTTGGGACGATGTCTTTTAACCACGCTGCAGTATTAGAATCATCGCAGACAATTGAAAGCCATCCTTGGCGAATCGAGCAGCCCGTGAAGCGGGGACTGATAGTGCCAACTTGAAGTTTAAACACTTCATTCCAAATGGTCCTCCTTATGATCTTCAGTTGTTCAGAAGACCATATGGTACTAGGAGAATCCTCTGGGATTATGCCCAGCTTAATAGTAGTCAGGGCATCTCTCACACCGTCAGTATGAGCCGCGGTTACTAAGGCACTGGCTGCCTCTCCATCAAGAGGAGGCATCTGCCTTGTCCTCTTTTGGAAATTTGGTGGGGTCATACTATTGGATCGCCCCCTTTTATTGGTCGCCTTCCTTAGTGCTGGCCTTTGGGGCTGTTTGGCAATTGCTAAGGTGGTTTCTTATCTGACACCGTTAGCCAGGAGTTTCTTAAGACGCTTACGAGCGGCACCATTCAAGTGCTTACGTTTTCCAGCATTTTCAGTATCATGGGAACATATTCAGCCCCACCATACCTGTGGTTTCAGCTCTTGATTCGGTATCTACCGAAAGGCCAGATCTGGCCTGATCACTTGAAAGCAGTTCAAATTTATCATGATCTTAAGTATAGTTTTTCTCATTTAATCGGTACATATAATTCCCACGAGTGTGGGAGAAAGAAGGTCAGCTGGGCATATCCCAGTAAGACTGATTACAACCAGAGGGCGTCAGGTATCTGGAGGCCACCGTTATAAGGCACCCTAACGTAGTGCCATTCATCCCATGAGCACGGTACGGTTCACATTCGGGATTACGGGTTTTATTGAGTTGTCCTCTCTTTGGATTTTATTCGCCTTTTACGACAGGCATACCTACCGCGGGCATATTCTAGAACCCCAACCCGCAGGGTTTGAGGATTTAAATAAGATTAACCCCTATCATCTGCAAAAAAACTGGAGATAAAGAAAAAGAGGGCGTGGCACCTCCCATACGAAGGAAACATTTCATAGTCCATATCCCTGCAGGTTTTTAGGTTAGACCACTGAAATTTGGTGAGGGTTTATATGTGATCGATCCCCAACACCTCCCAAAAAACTCGAGTTAACGAAAAAGGTGGCGTGGCACCTCCCATACGAATAAAATACTTCATAGTCCATATTTAGGTTAGACGACTGAAATTTTGTGAGGAGTTATATAAGATCAATGCAACCTGCAAAAAACTGGGGATAACGAAAAATGAGGCGTGGTTCCTCCTATATGAAGGAGATAGGGATATGGATTAAAATAGATATAGGGATCGGGTTAGAGAAACATGCAGGGAAATATATTTGTACCAGGACAACGTCTGCCGGGTCAGCTAGTAGTTATATAATTGGATATTATAGCAAGAGAGAAAAAGGTATAGGTGCACAGTTTCGCAACAGTCGCGTCTACCACAATACCACGTGATGATTATGTATCTAATACGTGCTCATTAGTCGTAGCAAATTTCTTTAAAGTCACAACATTAGTCGACACTCCTATTCGAACTAGCGATGAATAGAGATAATGGGAGCTCGAAGGCGGAATATAGGACGCTAGTACAAAAATTTTCGAGGTCCCACACACTGAGACACAAATTTGATCTAGAAGCGAGTCCTTGTTCGTGAGATCAACAAGCGACGATGTAAGATGACGGCGCACTGCGATTTAAACACCACCACCTCTTGAGAGACCAGTCTTTGCATAGTCACGATCTTTACGAAAAACGTTGAATAAGTTGCAGTCGAAAAATTCCCCATCATGGAACTCCGAGTTGAGCCAGGACAAAAATAACAAAGTCGGCATTTGAACTCATGTTAAAAAGGTTTTAAGACTTGGTGCGTAAGCCCGAGACATTTTGAAAGTATATCTTGAGATGCGGAGAAGGATTAGCATTTTGAAGAGCGATATGATGATTCGATGGATAGCTAGGTTTCGTGACTATGGTTTTGGAAGAAACGAAAGGGCCGAACGTTGATGTTGGCTGGCCAAACATTAGGCTTCAAAATTTTATCAAAAAACGCATTAGACACACCAAGCTAGGTATTTTCATTTACAAAGACACGTTTTGACCTTAGTATATATGAGGCGCTCAGCGCCAAAACAGCCTAACCCTCATTGTAGAAAAGAACTACCTGACTGTACTAATCTAACCGTTATTTTTGAAATAAATAGTAAACAATCTCACTATTGCATAGTATTTTGGTATTTATTTCAAAAGGTTATGGTTAGATTAGTATAGTATAGACACTGAGCGCCTCATATATGAAAGAGCAAGTTTGACTATAGTTGAATGAAGCGACCGAAAAAAATTTACGCGATCCGAAAAAGAAATGTTCAGGCTTGTCTCAGAAAGCACTACTCATATTAATGTTTTTGACGATTTATACATTTCATTTAGCTTCCATTCTAATATTTTTTTTTTTTAATAAAAAAGTAGGGTTAATTTTAGGAATTTGTTTTGCAGAAATTTCATCTATGAATAGTGTTAATAAAATTTATTATTATATTGGAGAAATTCCATCAGGGCCGCAGGAAAAAAAATATGAAAATTCAGACCTGTTTCAAAGCTACATAGGTACTTGAGTATTTTAGTAGTAAAATTTATTTTCATAGTGTTTTTATTTGGAAACCGAAACCGGAACGAAACCGAAATAAATTTTGAAGAACGAAACCGGGACCGAAACCGAATCGTGTTACAAAACCGAAACCGAAACCAGAACGTTATTTTAATCGGTTTGATACCTTGCTAATAATTGTGCTAGTTGGGATTTCGTTGTAACTTTTAAGAACTATCCAGGAGAGAAGAATCGAAAAGTGTAGTGCAAAAATTGTGTCTATCAATAGACCGGCTGAGAGAGCAAAATCGTATTTAATTGGAAAGTCTTCTTGAAGGGTCTATCAAATGGTGCCGAAGTCTGGTCTAGTTCTCTTGTACTAGTTCGTTTTCTATCTCTTTTATATGCAATCAACTGGCGAAGTGTGGCGAATATCTAGTTCTCTTGTACTACTTCGTTTTCAATCTCTTTTGTATGCAATGAACTGGCGAATTTAACTTGGAGATTACCTACGCGGTGGAAATTGCACCGCTCTGCATCACCTTTTCGCCAGTTCCGAGCTTAGCAATGTTATAGGCAGTGGCAATTATTCCCTCTGCTGCAGTACTTTTTTTATAGATCGGGACTAGCGAAACGGTAACTATCTCCCGCTGCATTACTTTTTCGATAGTTCGGAACTATCGAAAAGGTAATGCAGCGGGGGATAATTGCCACTGCTTATGACATAGCTATGCTGGGAACTGCCGAAAAGGCTATGCAGAGGGGGGACAATTTCCACCTCCTAGGACATCGCCATGTTAAATTCGCCAGTTCATTGCATACAGAAGAGATTGAAAACGAATTAGTATGAGAGAATACTAGAGATTTTCCCACAGGGTATGGCTAGGCGCTTATAAAAATATATACGTAGCATGTTTTTAAGTTAAAATGCATGACAACATACGACACTAACCACAGGAATCTAATAATATGAGAGTTTATAACGGGTTCTACAAGCCGAGTCGATAACATCCTAGAATTACGGAACCGAAAGCAATCGTAAATATTAAGTTATTTAAATACAAGCACCGATACCATTTTTAGAGTGTGAGGCGTCGGATAAATTTAGTTTTATGTTGCATTTCAGTACCAGCTTGTGTAACAAAGGTCTACAATACATATCTATACAAACGAATGTAAAATGTTGTAGGTATGTATGTAAGAACACGACGTACAAGGTAAAATCTGTCAACGTATCAGATCATCTTATTAGAAGTTTAATATTATTTGTGTTTAAATAATGCAGAAAAATGTCAACATTAACGAAAGCCTCCAGCACGAGTTTTAATAAACTAAAGTCGTAATATCTGCATGTAACTATGCAGGAAATAGATATACTTAAACCTTATAAACACCTCATAAAGTGTGTAAACGTATAAATTTATCAAGTGTGTAAATGAACTGTCAAATTTGTATAGAACGAAGTTTACACAAATTTGATAAACTTCCGCTTTGGTTTTGGTATGTAAAAGAGTTCGTAAATTTATCCAATTCAATGGCGCCGTTCGACATATAATTTTTAATGCATTCAATGCGCACTGAACATAAAATGAATAGAAGAATATACTGAAAATGGGTCGAAAATTACTTGTTTAATGAGAATTTCGAAAAAAAAAGATTTTGTTTCACATCAAGTTTACATAAATTTATCTATGGAGTTCATCTAGCTGATAAATGTATAAATTTAGGCATTTCGTAAACTTATAAGGTTTGGTGAATCCCCCTAATGTTCACAAACCATAGCACTGAAGATATAATAGGGGGATTCGCTAAGTCCTGCAAACGGTGCACGGAATGCACGGCTAGCATGATTTTAAAGTCACAACAACAATATGCACGCCAAAAATTATATGTAATCCGTGCAATCTATACAATGCTCAAACTTATGTATATTTCAGTGCAAGAACTGTAGGAAATAGAAAAGCAACTCTGTAGTAAAAGTAATTGTCAGTGCCAACTTTGTTCAGAAAAAATAAAAACTTTGTTAAGTTTCAATGAAAGTTATTTGACGTTTGTTAACGATGTTACAGCAAACTCAGTAAAGGGGTGCTCTCGTAGTTTTGCACCTTGCAAGACTTAGCAAATCTCCCTGATGATTTCTTTTATTTGCGAATATTATAAGTTTGTGGTCATTAATTTGAAAATCTTTGAAATTGGTGATCACAGGGTGCACTAAAAACCCTTGACACTGCTAGTATAAATGGTGACCAATAGATGTCGCTCTAGTTGTCGATAAGGTAAGAATAAAAAAAACTAATAAAATGAATACATACAGAGTGAACATGATGGATATAAGCTGGCAATAATTTCAACGCAGGTTGGTGTAAGAGGTACACACTGCGGGCTTAGAAATTCCTAATCCCCTTGGTTCTTGGTTCGATGACCAACAATAGGGGATGAAAAATTTCTAAAAACAAAGCCATTTGATAAGTGCCCTTGAGCAAGGCCGAAATTACGTAACCATGGTAGCTTGTAATTGTTGTTGCTTTTTCATCTTGTTCACTAATAATAAAACACAGAATAATTTAAGGAAAATTATTCACACACGGTCAAAAGTCCACCAAATTTTCAAAGGTTTTATTTGTAAAGAAATAAAGCTATACATTAAGTTGGAGTGGAAACATATGGCGATTTATTTATTTTCGTGTAACGGCATAGCAATGTAAAGTGTGCGAACGAAACGTATGTCTTGTAAAAGTACAAAAAACGTGCCTAAGTCCGACGCATTCTATCTTGATCTTTTGTATTTTTTTAACATGTTTTCTGATACGATTTTTATTGGTTTTCGAGTCATTTTCTGATGTTTTTAGGATCACAGTTTTAGTATCATTTCCAGACCGTTTTCGGATACTAAAAATTGTGAAAAACGAACCGCACAGTAAATCAGCCCAGCAGTAAAGTTTCCGGACTGTTTTCGGATTCGAAAAATTGTGAAAAAACGAACCAAACAGTAAATCAGCTCAGCAGTAAAGTTTCCGGAACGTTTTCGGATGCGAAAAACTGTGAAAAAACGAATCAACAGTAAATCAGCCCAGCAGTAAATTTTCCGTACCGTTTTCGGACACAAAAAACGTTGGAAAAATATACGATCGGTAAAACGTACGTTGCTCTGCTGGCTGCGCTAAGATGGTTCTTTTCTATGCATAGTGAAAAAACGAATCAACAGTAAATCAGCCCAGCAGTAAAGTTTCCTTACCGTTTTCGGATGCGAAAAATTGTGAAAAAATGAAATAGACCTATAAGCATACTGACCAGCCTGTCTAAGGTATCTGAGATATTAATGGCGAATCAAATTACCGCGTTTATTGAGAAAAATAATCTCCTAAGTCCTTTTCAATCGGGTTTTAGAGAAGCTCACTCTTGCTCGACTGCTGTTACGAAAATACTGGATGATATCCGTCAGGAGTTTGACAAGGGTCGTGTCACGCTTTTGTGTATTTTGGACTTCTCAAAGGCATTTGATTCTGTCAACCACAGCCCTCTATGTGATAAGCTACACAAATGCTTCGGATTTGATAAGAATGCAGTTAACCTTGTAAAAAGCTATCTCACTGATAGAACTCAAATGGTTAAAATTGACAACAGTTTCTCTGAGGTGGGGTATACTAGGACTGGAGTACCACAGGGCTCTGTCTTGGGTCCCCTTCTCTTCAGTATTTTTATTAATGACATTTTTAATGTCTGCTCTCATGTTCGACAGCATGCTTACGCTGATGATGTGCAATTATACATCTCTAGCCATGTTAGTATGGTTCAGGATTTAACTGATAGGTTGAATGAGGACTTACGATCGATTATGGAGTGGTCAAGGTCAAACCTTCTGCGTCTTAATGCTCAAAAGTCATATGTACTCCCTATATTCAAAGATAAAATTCAGTTTTCCAATATCCCACACCTTTATATTGGTTCGGCCAGACCTCAGTTGGTCGAAAAAGTAAGAAATCTGGGCTTTGTAATAAACTCTAAGTTGTCCTGTGAGGACCACGTCATTCAAGTTGTAGGAAAAATTTATTACACTTTGCGTTGCCTTCGATTGTCATCAGTATTTGTACCTTCTGATATGAAGAAAAAGCTTATTCTGAGTCTAATTGTCCCCTATATAATCTACTTTGAGGTCGTGTATAGCAATTTAGATGCTGGCTCTCTTCATAAACTCAGTGTTGCTTTTAATCATGCCACTAGATATGTGCATGGTTTGAAGAAATTTGATTACTTATCTACGCTGAGAAACTCTATACTTGGATGTGACCTTATAAACTTTATCAAAGCGCGCAATTGCATCTTTATGTTTAAATTGCTAGTTCACAAAACGCCGGCTTATTTGTATGATAAGCTTACGTTTTCTAAAAGCACACGCTCCTCCAATCTTATTCTGCCAAAGTTCAATTACTTAACCTCTTCCAGGCTTTTCTTTATTAATGGTATCAGGCTATGGAACTCCATTCCTCAGTCTTTGAGAAACTCAATGCGAGAAAATAATTTTAAAAGACTCATCTTTGCGTATTTTAGTGATAAAATCGCATAAAGTGGTACTTTAAATTGTGCCTTATTGCTTTTATTTTTAAAAACGTTCCAAGTTGTAAACAGTTGTCATTGTGTTTAATTTTATTTTTATTTATATACTCTTATATTTACTTCATTTTTTTTATTTTTTATTTTTTTATTTTTACATTTTATAATTGTACTTATGCATAAGTTTTCTGTTTGTATTGCGCAATAAAAGATTTAATCTTAATACGCTAATGTATATCAGTTAATAATAATAATAATAATAATAATATTAATAATAAACTCTTTGTTGCTTTTTTGACTTGTGGTCTATTGCTGTAAATACCGACGGTATTTACAAGCAATTTTCGGGATTGTATGAAAATGTGTTTTTTGAGAAAAATTTACCTACGCGCTGCAGGAACCAGACAAGCCGACATATGTTTCGATGATACTGGAGTTACATCTCTTCAAGGACTTTTCTTCCCGGCATTGTGAGAGTCGAACTCACAACACTGTAGTGACTTGTATGCTAGAAGGTCTAGCACCTTAGGCCACTACCCAGCTTGAAGGTAAACCCTTCTCAGTTGTCATTTATGCATATATTTATACTTCCATATAGAACATTTCTTTAATTTCAATGCTAACTTATATGAAAGATTTGCGAATTTTTAGGACTTGGTGTGAAACCTATGAAATAATTTTCATACTTAATTAAGCACGAATATTTTTCATTTATAACATTTTAAACTCTTTGTTGCTTTTTTGACTTGTAGTCTATTGCTGTAAATACCGACGGTATTTACAAGCAATTTTCGGGATTGTATGAAAATGTGTTTTTTGAGAAAAATTTACCTACGCGCTGCAGGAACCAGACAAGCCGACATATGTTTCGATGATACTGGAGTTACATATCTTCAAGGACTTTTCTTCCCGGCATTGTGAGAGTCGAACTCACAACACTGTAGTGACTTGCATGCTAGAAGGTCTAGCACCTTAGGCCACTACCCAGCTTGAAGGTAAACCCTTCTCAGTGTCCATTTATGCATATATTTATACTTCCATATAGAACATTTCTTAAATTTCAATGCTAACTTATATGAAAGATTTGCGAATTTTTAGGACTTGGTGTGAAACCTATGAAATAATTTTCATACTTAATTAAGCACGAATATTTTTCATTTATAACATTTTAAACTCTTTGTTGCTTTTTTGACTTGTAGTCTATTGCTGTAAATACCGACGGTATTTACAAGCAATTTTCGGGATTGTATGAAAATGTGTTTTTTGAGAAAAATTTACCTACGCGCTGCAGGAACCAGACAAGCCGACATATGTTTCGATGATACTGGAGTTACATCTCTTCGTGCTTAATTAAGTATGAAAATTATTTCATAGGTTTCCCACCAAGTCCTAAAACTTCGCAAATCTTTCATATAAGTTAGCATTGAAATTAAAGAAATGTTCTATATGGAAGTATAAATATATGCATAAATGGACACTGAGAAGGGTTTACCTTCAAGCTGGGTAGTGGCCTAAGGTGCTAGTCCTTCTAGCATACAAGTCACTACAGTGTTGTGAGTTCGACTCCCACAATGCCGGGAAGAAAAGTCCTTGAAGAGATGTAACTCCAGTATCATCGAAACATATGTCGGCTTGTCTGGTTCCTGCAGCGCGTAGGTAAATTTTTCTCAAAAAACACATTTTCATATTAATAATATTGAAAAAATTTAAAAAATCTTAAATCTTTAGAAACAGTAAATCAGCCCAACAGTAAAGTTTTCGGACCATTTTCGGATGCGAAAAATTGTGAAAAAACCAACCAAACAGCAAATCAGCTCAGCAGTAAAGTGTCCGGACCGTTTTCGGATGCGAAAAATTTTGAAAAAACGAATCAAAAAATAAATCATCCCAGCAGTAAAGAAAAATATACGATCGGTAAAACGTACGTTGCTCTGCTGGCTGGGCTAAGATGGTTCTTTTCTATGCATATTGTCAAAAATATGACAGCAAGCTGTAAGGTGTCAACAAAATTCTTTTTATGGAAAATTCAATATTTTTTTGCGGATTACGGTAGAACGTTATGTCTCTATGAATTTTTGTTCGAGAAACCGTAAAAAAGTCCAGCAAAAAATATCACATTTCTTGGAAGGTAATTTTTTAAACTGTAATGACGTTAGACACAAAAAAAAAAGTTTTTGACCGTTATTCGGTTTTATATTTTAAAAAACTAACTAATGGCGGCGATATACCAACACGTTATCATAACCTCTAACGAGATTCTTAACCGAGATTCTCTTTCCAAATGAATTTTTTGCTGAGAAGCTTCTCATGGCAGAAATACACCCGGAGAGTTTGCCACACTACTGCCGAGGGGCGACTCCGTTTAGAAAGATTCTTTTTCTAAATAATTTTTGATGTTACTTTTTCCGGGCATCGAACCGCCACGACTTGGTGTAGAAGGATATCTACAAAGATGGGTCTCGGTATCAACAAAATTTTGCTAATATGACCTTTATTTATCTAAGCACGTTACTAAAATTTCAACGAAATCGGTAAAGTAGTGTTTAAATAAATGTATATTAGCGACTTCAATTTATACACATATGCGTTTAATTTCCGATCCATTGACTATATCTTTTGGAGGCATTATCTAAGTCGAGTAACGGCGATGAACTAATAGTAAATTTACACCGCACCAAATTTGGCGAATTCAAATGAGCCACTTCGACAACGTTTGCACTTGCAAATTTGCATTTGGCCTCACCTTCCCTGCAAGAATATTATACAGAAAAGTTTTCCGGAAGATTTATGGCCCCTCCCGTGATGCCAACGGCGAGTGTCGAGCTTTACGCAGACCTGACCATAGTTGAAGCCCAAAGGCTCTGCTGGCTGGGTCATGTTATGCGAATGGGCAAGGAAGCTCCAACACAGAAGGTTTTCCTATCGACACCCGAATTAGGCAGCAGAGCAAGGGGGAGACCTCGACTGAACAAGTGGGGGATGCCTTGAACTTCCTTTGTGTTTTTAATTGGCGTCAGTTGTCGCTAAAAAGGAACGACTAGCGTGGCTTGATACCAAGCGGCCAAAATTTCCTAGGCTGTTAAGCGCCAATAAATAATGATGAAACCTGGTTGAATATACTTTGTAGATTCTCACCATCAGGCAAGCCAAGATTAGACATCCCCGATAGTGGGCTGCACTTGAGGAAAAAGAAGCTCTTGGCCAGGGTCTGACTCAAGACTAAAAAGTTTACTTACACTAGCATAACTTTCAGATATAATATAAAAAAGTCCTTATTTCTCATGCAAAATGTGTTCTGGTTCGCCATCTGATGCTGGGCTGAAATCACATATTATTCCCTAGCTCAATCCTGCAATCATTTTAAAATCATCTCAAATACTTATCTTATAAAAAATACATTTTTTGAGGAAATTCTAATATTTCTTGATCAACCACTGAGTTTTAATGGTTTTTGCATCGAAACTAAAACAGAAATTTACAGTGACGATAAGAAATTGATTTCTTATGACTTTTTGTAAAAAAGCCTAGTATTTGTTGTAAAATTTTCAGTTACGAAAAAAAGAACACGAGTTACTCGGTTTTGTTGAGCAAAATTCTTGATTCAGTGTATTTTAAGTTACTTTATTTTATACTTTTTTAGTTTAAAGTACTCAGAAACAAGATAGGAAGAAACGGATCGATATCCCTGATAGATTTTTTTAACGGGATTCCGTAGCTGACACTTACTTGGTTTTGTGATATCACGGTAGATTTGTCGTGAAACAAAAATTTTTTTTGCATGAAAACCAAAAATCGTAAAAATCTAAAATCAAAGTTATTTGGAAGTTACTTGGGTTTCTTCTGAAACAAAAACTTTTTTTGTATGAAAGGCGAAAATCGTGTTGTTTATAAACTCTGTAACTGTTTATCAACTGTCGCAAAAAATTTCTTGCACATGTGCATAAAAAAACTTTGAAAAAGTTGTATGAACAAGTTGATTTTTGCCGGAGATATGGGCATGCATGTAAAGTGCCCAGTGACCTTAACAGAGTGCCTGTCCTGAACTGACTACTTCTTGATTTCTTGAACATCTACGTACCAGCTCATCAGTCTTCTCTCCTTTATGATCCCGAGCCAAAATTTAACCAATAAATATAATCAAAGTAAAAGCCCTGAAGGACGAGATAGGTGCTTCGTTACCTATTACGTTTATGTTTCCAAGCCCATCTCACAGTTAGATCTTAGGGCTCTGCCAATTGGCCCACCAAATCACGGTTTGGTCCCTCATCGAATGATGGTCGCATGATCTGTCTGTTGAATAGTGATCGGTTAAAACCGATATATCCGTATGCTAGCCATGGAGTGCACCTATCAAAATGTGCATGCTCTTGTGCATGCATTTTACTACATTGAACACAATTATACGTGCAAGTGTTTTAAAGAAACTGCACACACATGAGCGTGTGCATAAATATTTTGAATCAAAAACACACATACACGTGTGCTTTGTTTCAAAATGCACACTCACGTGCTGTGTGCTAAATATTTTTTCCATAAACACACAGCTCATGTGCAAAAGCAATAAATTAAGTTAGCATTTTTTGAACACGTGCGTGTGCCGTGTGTGTGCGTGCAAATACGAACACTGGCCATAACATATTTTAGGCCATACGTTCATGGTAGAAAATTCTTGGCCAAGACACACCATAGACCCTTAAGATTAATTTTTTCGATGAAAAGAAAGAAAGATGAAATAGATTTGGAAGAGTATGATTTCGAAATGGATATTAAAGATTTTAAAGAAATATCATTAGAATCGTGTAAAATATTAAAGGTTACGACCAGATCCTTGAGAAGGGTAGACACCTTGCCGCGGTACGAGGGCTTAAATCGATAGCCACAGGGCTACGCTGCCCTTGTGATCATAGCGCCGCCCGGTACTACATCACGAGAGTAGCCTAGCCAAGGTTGCCGAACCTGGTAATTAGTTACCAAACGTGGTAACGTTTTTCGCCGTTCGCAACATGCTAACTTTAATTTGAAATTGATTATCATACATTGATTAAACAGACACATGTGCCTGAATGTTCATTCACATCAGATACTACTTCATATAATCAGGAAGGACTCCATACTAACTTTTTTAAAATTAAATCCGTAGACGCTCCCTTAGGACTCCTCCAAGGGAGTTTTGATGGCGTCCGTTTCCGGTCCCTTCGGGAGCGCTGCGTACTTCGCTGTCTTTGATTGGTAAAGCATTGCGCATGCGGGTGCTCGATAATTTTATATCCGCTGGACCAGCAGGACCAGGTCTATATTTCCAGCTCTCCTAAAGGGAGTTCAAGGAAACGGGGGCAGTTTCAATAGGGATGGACCGAAGATAGATTGGTGTTAGAAGAGTTTGCTCTCAGGAGCAGGTGAATAAGTAGTTCGTGTCGTGAGAAGAATATCTACATGCCAAATCGGAGTTTAGCGAGATTGTCTCTGCTCTCTCTGGAAGAAATAAACTATTTTTTTAAGGCAAAAAAAAAACATGCATTTATAGCATATTGATTTATAAGTTGAACGTAATAGCTAGTGCAAAATTCCAATTAAATAAAAACCAGAAGATTTAACCCTCAATTTAACAATGTTCATTTCGATAAGGACAAATTCGTATGTACGTGGCCGTGCGCTTAACAAAGACTAAAAACTAACCTCTTTTCTTGTAATTCTGCTTGCCAAAATCGCCTGATTTAATAACTGCAGTTTTCCAATGTGAGAATAATTGTACGAAAAAATGTGGCATAGTTAATGAGAGGGCATATGCACAATCATAGATATTTATACATTATACTAACTGATGCGTATTGCTCAGTACATATGCTTGTGTATGTATGTATTGTGAGGACCAAATAAGACAAAGCTAATTTGGCCCACACAAAACAAACCCACACCCAATGGAAACTCAACAACACAACCAATATACCCAAACGAACACAACAAGCCTTAACAACACAGTCACCCATTATACCAACACAGCCGAGCGAGCACGAGAGATACAACCAGCCTCTTTTGAGATTATAGATTTAATTAGGAGATAAAGGATCATATGAAAACGATTTGTACGGCGTCCCCACTTACAAATTTATTGTAACTGAACCCTGGACACGGCGAGTATACCCCAGCATCGACTAAAGAAGCAACGGAGCCACAAGAAAGCTTAGTTACAATTGGCGCCCGAGCAGGGACCCGGCAATCGTTCAACGTCAGAAGGAACATTCCTGACTACATATCGAAATCCACAAAATGGCCGAATAGATAGACACCACGTGGTTGGACAACATTGCAAAGGAGCGGCTAGTATCCATCGCACAGAATTGGGTGTCGAGCAGGCAGGCACCGCCCGGGAAATCCGCAAACGAATATTAGCATTGGCATCAAAGGCAACTACGGACCCGGAAAAACAAGTCAAATTTGCATCGTTGGAGGTCACCTACCAGGACGCCGTAACCTCCAGTGAGGACGAAAATGAGACGGAAACACCAGATCCCCCGAAAACAGATGCTGGACCAGGTTATTGGACCGGAGATGGAACCCTACGCTTTCGCATACCTCGACGACATAATCGTCATAGGATCCACCTTGGAGGAACACCTTCGCAACTTGAAACAGGTAATACTGCGGCTACAACGTGCCAACCTCAAAATAAATCCAGATAAATTCGAATTTTTTAGGACGGAACTCCGGAAGTGAGGTGCCGAACAGCCTTCGAGACATTAAGACAAAAACTCACGGAAGCGCTGATACTCGCCTGCCCCGACTTTACCAAGGCACTCACACTACAAACGGACGCAAGTAATTTCGGACTGTGAGCCGTGTTGACACAGGAACTTGAAGGCGGAGAACGCGTGATCGCCTACGCCAGCCTGAAACTCAACAAGGCGGAAACCAACTACTTACCCAGCGAGAAGGAATGCCTCGCTATCGTCTGGGGAATACGCAAAATGAGGCCATATTTGGAAGGATACCAGTTCAAGGTAAACCTGGTAGCGGTTGCACTATCACGGCAGCCTTTGGAGACCTTACGAACAGCAACGACAAACGAGCCGCAATGCAAGTGGTGGCATAAACGAGTGAACGAACAGGATGGACAGCTGTGCCGCCATATTCCATGCCGGTCACACGACGAGGAAGCGGTCCCTTGGAAATTTTGCATACCCACCCCACTGCGACAACGGGTTCTAGAGGAAAACACGACATCCCAAGCGCCGGACACATAGGCATCCGGGCGCGGGTTTCAAACCGATATTACTGGCCTGGCATGTTTCGAGACATAAGCCGGTAGGTACGTCAATGTGAGTCCTGGCAAAAATACAAGGAGACACAACAGAAGCCGGCTGGGAAGATGCTCTCGCAGGTAGCTCAGAAACCATTCGCCACGGTATGCGTCGATTTCGTTGTAGAATTGATCCGCATGAGGCGTGCTACAGCAGTGGGTCTACGCCGTGCGTTTAGGGAACGTGACCTCGCCAGATTTGGGGTCTCGAAAATCCTCATATCAGACAATGGCGTACAATTTACTAGCAGCGATACTTAAAAATAATGGGGTTACGACAGCAGCTTACCACACCATACACACCTCAGGAAAACCCAACAGAGCGACCCAACAGAGCGAGCAAACCGCACCGTGAAGTGAATCATAGCACAACTTACCAAATCACAGCACACCAGATGGGACGACCTTCTCCCGGAAATCGAACTCGCCATCAACACCAGCGTCGCGGCATCCACTGGATACAGTCCAGCTTTCCTCGTACAAGGACGGGAACCACGACTACCAGGAGCATTTTTCGACGAGGTCAACCTAGGAACAGGCACAGCTACCACCACGGCAGAAGAAAAGTCCAGCAGAATGCAGGAGGCCTTCAAAATAGTAAGGCAAAACATAGAACGAGGCGAAGAATACACATGATTGAAGCCGGTCATTCTATCGCAAACCACCGAAGCGAACACAACTTCCTTTGCAAAAATTTATTTTGAGAGAAAAAAAAAACACAACAACGACCGAGATGCAGAACTACAACGAAAAACTGGTAAATAGCGTCAAACAAGGCCCAAGGTAGGGCCGAAACACCACCGACGACATGCATCCTGAACAGGATAGAGGTAGAGGAAGAGGAGATGTCGAGTGGTGCAACCGGAAACGACCCACACACCGAAGAACAAGTGCTATCAGTCATCGAACTGTCCTTGGACGCAGACACAACCCCAATAGAAAAAGAAGGGCTCAGGGCAATATTCCCGGCAGGACCAGGCGGCATACCCCTCTATGCACCCGACATCGAGTCTCTGAAAGAGTCCCGCTGGCTGACCGACACCGTGATTGACGCCTGGGCAAATGGTCTGGAAGAGTCACACGAGCAACACCATACGACTCTCAGCCCGTTCGTCGTATGGCAGCTAAGCCAAAAGGGGAACGTAGAGGAAAACTGCCGTCGCATACACCGTTGGGTACGGAACGTCGATCTGTTTGGCAGCAAAGAATGCTGGCAGGAGCGGTATGTCTGGGTAGCAGACTCGATGCGCAGGGCCAATGTTTCACACGCGACGCAAGCGTTGATGCATTTCCTCAGGTGGGAGTACGCGCAAAGATACGGGCATGACGGATTCAAGGCTCAAGAAATCACGCTGAGGACTGTGGCATCTATGTAATCGAAAGTATGGAGAGAGTGTTGAGATACGCGGGGCGCGGAGAAGGAGGACCAGGGTTGATCAATCTGCCATTCACGGAGGAAATGGCGAGGAAGAAGCGTGAAGAAATATTGGCCCGGTTCCTAACCAACAAACAGCGCAGCCACGAGACAACGGAAACCACTTTCACCGTAGACCCCCCAGGACAGCAACAGAAAACCACAGACAACACGCAGCCCTTAACCGCACCACACCAGAATCCTCACCACAAACAACAACAGCAGGCCAACGTGATATAACAATCGAGGCACAATGCGCGGGAGGACCAGAGCTGAACCGATTCCCGGATATCGCGGACGATATACGACGGATCTTCCGAAGCATCGCCGAGGGTAAAGGTCCTTCCCAGATTAGGTTCCGCACACCCTAGTATAGGGTAACGTGTGAGGACCAAATAAGACAAAGTTAATTTGGCCCACATAAAACAAACCCACACCCAATGGAAACTCAACAACACAACCAATATACCCAAACGAACACAACAAGCCTCAACAACACAGTCACCCATTACACCAACACAGCCGAGCGAGCACGAGAGATACAACAAGTCTCGGCAACACAACCAATCAACACAACAAGCTCTAGCAACACAGCCAATACAAAAAGTCGCGCAACACAAAGAGCGAACGCAACACCGTAACCATGCCAAGACAAACATCTGAGCTTGCAACATCAAACCCAACGGCTATAAAGGGAGCGATACAGCAGCACAGGAAGTCAGTCAGCACGGAGTCGTGGTTGCAACCAGAGCTACTAGCGAAGCGATTCTTGATTGCGTTAGGTTCCACCACGGCAAGCAAGAATGGCTTCATAGAGCGGGTTGTGGCTTAAAACTGGTGGGCGTGAAGGTTCCACCTCCAAACACCACGCGTAAAGGTCCCCCCACGATGAGAGCGAAACTGAAAGGCATCGCAAGGCGTGACCCACACTAAGCGCGGCGGAACATCGCCACCGTAAAATAGAGCATCGGCAGCACAAGATACGCCGACATCGAGCGCAACAGAAAGTCATCACCGTAAAGACCAGCATAGACGCCAGCGCGAACCGCGACGCCCACGCGCCTTATTGACAGCGATACAACTACACTAAGCGCGACAGAACATCGCCACCGTAACGCAGAGCGTCGGCAGAACAAGGTACGCCGACATCGAGCGCGACAGAGTACCGCACAAAGCAGAGCGCCGGCGGCAGAAGCCGCGGCAGAAGACTGCACATAGGTAATGACGTGCTACTCGATGGTTGATCTACGGATATGATTCCTCTCACCTCTCATTACCCATCTTCTTCTTCCTCACGGATGGAGGGATGACATGACCTAGAAGGTTCCACTGGTCATACCAAATCGCTACCACGACAGTCGGGCAGTACCGCAAGGGAGTACTGCAGCGTACCGGGGTCATATCCGGCGAAGCACTGTCAACTTCGGCATCACTCCTCAAAACCTTCGGGGAGTGTTTTGCTGTTAACAACAACAACAACAACTGGGCAGCGCCAACCGCTGGGCAATAGCGCCAGCCCCAATCGAGTTACGCCGACGCAAGGCGCGGCAGAGCGCCAACCTACTAACGGGATCCACCTAGCGGTATCCGACCGGCCCATTAGGCCATACCACAGCCGATCAGATAACAGGAGGAGATCAGGAAGCGATCGAGGAGACCAACTAATGAAGTTATAAATGAAGTATTTTTATTTTTGAGATTATAGATTTAATTAGGAGATAAAGGATCATATGAAAACGATTTGTACGGCGTCCCCACTTACAAATTTATTGTAACTGAACCCTGGACACGGCGAGTATACCCCAGCATCGACTAAAGAAGCAACGGAGCCACAAGAAAGCTTAGTTACAATTGGCGCCCGAGCAGGGACCCGGCAATCGTTCAACGTCAGAAGGAACATTCCTGACTACATATCGAAATCCACAAAATGGCCGAATAGATAGACACCACGTGGTTGGACAACATTGCAAAGGAGCGGCTAGTATCCATCGCCCAGAATTGGGTGTCGAGCAGGCAGGCACCGCCCGGGAAATCCGCAAACGAATGTTAGCATTGGCATCAAAGGCAACTACGGACCCGGAAAAACAAGTAAAATTTGCATCGTTGGAGGTCACCTACCAGGACGCCGTAACCTCCAGTGAGGACGAAAATGAGACGGAAACACCAGATCCCCCGAAAACAGATGCTGGACCAGGTTATTGGACCGGAGATGGAACCCTACGCTTTCGCATACCTCGACGACATAATCGTCATAGGATCCACCTTGGAGGAACACCTTCGCAACTTGAAACAGGTAATACTGCGGCTACAACGTGCCAACCTCAAAATAAATCCAGATAAATTCGAATTTTTTAAGACGGAACTCCGGAAGTGGGGTGCCGAACAGCACGAAGCCTTCGAGATATTAAGACAAAAACTCACGGAAGCGCCGATACTCGCCTGCCCCGACTTTACCAAGGCACTCACACTACAAACGGACGCAAGTAATTTCGGACTGTGAGCCGTGTTGACACAGGAACTTGAAGGCGGAGAACGCCTGATCGCCTACGCCAGCCTGAAACTCAACAAGGCGGAAACCAACTACTTACCCAGCGAGAAGGAATGCCTCGCTATCGTCTGGGGAATACGCAAAATGAGGCCATATTTGGAAGGATACCAGTTCAAGGTAAACCTGGTAGCGGATGCACTATCACGGCAGCCTTTGGAGACCTTACGAACAGCAACGACAAACGAGCCGCAATGCAAGTGGTGGCATAAACGAGTGAACGAACAGGATGGACAGCTGTGCCGCCATATTCCATGCCGGTCACACGGCGAGGAAGCGGTCCCTTGGAAATTTTGCATACCCACCCCACTGCGACAACGGGTTCTAGAGGAAAACACGACATCCCAAGCGCCGGACACATAGGCATCCGGGCGCGGGTTTCAAACCGATATTACTGGCCTGGCATGTTTCGAGACATAAGCCGGTAGGTACGTCAATGTGAGTCCTGGCAAAAATACAAGGAGACACAACAGAAGCCGGCTGGGAAGATGCTCTCGCAGGTAGCTCAGAAACCATTCGCCACGGTATGCGTCGATTTCGTTGTAGAATTGATCCGCATGAGGCGTGCTACAGCAGTGGGTCTACGCCGTGCGTTTAGGGAACGTGACCTCGCCAGATTTGGGGTCTCGAAAATCCTCATATCAGACAATGGCGTACAATTTACTAGCAGCGATATTTAAAAATAATGGGGTTACGACAGCAGCTTACCACACCATACACACCTCAGGAAAACCCAACAGAGCGACCCAACAGAGCGAGCAAACCGCACCGTGAAGTGTATCATAGCACAACTTACCAAATCACAGCACACCAGATGGGACGACCTTCTCCCGGAAATCGAACTCGCCATCAACACCAGCGTCGCGGCATCCACTGGATACAGTCCAGCTTTCCTCGTACAAGGACGGGAACCACGACTACCAGGAGCATTTTTCGACGAGGTCAACCTAGGAACAGGCACAGCTACCACCACGGCAGAAGAAAAGTCCAGCAGAATGCAGGAGGCCTTCAAAATAGTAAGGCAAAACATAGAACGAGGCGAAGAATACACATGATTGAAGCCAGTCATTCTATCGCAAACCACCGAAGCGAACACAACTTCCTTTGCAAAAATTTATTTTGAGAGAAAAAAAAAACACAACAACGACCGAGATGCAGAACTACAACGAAAAACTGGTAAATAGCGTCAAACGTATGCGCCAACGCTACCAGGAGGAGGAAGCAAAGCGCCCAAGAGTCATGCTGCTAGAGGGAGCTGCAGGCACCGACGCCAGCACCAAGCGTAAACAACCGTAGGCTGACATCGTACGCGCCGCTGCAACAGTACGTGTTCCAGATTCTGCCACAAAGGTCAAGCGCACTAACTTAGCGAGCTCTACTACTGCAGGCGCCAACCACGGGCGCGCAGCTACATACGGCGACATTACGCGTACGATTGACGTCGACGCCAACACCGCTCCAAAACATGCAAACCCCGTTACAACCAGTGCCAGCGCCGAACACACTATAGCACGCGTAACCAACACGCATGACGACACCACCACGACTGCATCCGTATCAACAATCGCCCCGGCGGTAACTGTAGCATACACAAACGCAAACGCCAACGCCAGGCGTGCAGCAGAAACAGCCAGGCGGGCAACAACGCTGATTTTAAATACCGCGCGTAGAACAGGATGTGAGGAAGTCGCAGTCAAGGCCCAAGGTAGGGCCGAAACACCACCGACGACATGCATCCTGAACAGGATAGAGGTAGAGGAAGAGGAGATGTCGAGTGGTGCAACCGGAAACGACCCACACACCGAAGAACAAGTGCTATCAGTCATCGAACTGTCCTTGGACGCAGACACAACCCCAATAGAAAAAGAAGGGCTCAGGGCAATATTCCCGTCAGGACCAGGCGGCATACCCCTCTATGCACCCGACATCGAGTCTCTGAAAGAGTCCCGCTGGCTGACCGACACCGTGATTGACGCCTGGGCAAATGGTCTGGAAGAGTCACACGAGCAACACCATACGACTCTCAGCCCGTTCGTCGTATGGCAGCTAAGCCAAAAGGGGAACGTAGAGGAAAACTGCCGTCGCATACACCGTTGGGTACGGAACGTCGATCTGTTTGGCAGCAAAGAATGCTGGCAGGAGCGGTATGTCTGGGTAGCAGACTCGATGCGCAGGGCCAATGTTTCACACGCGACGCAAGCGTTGATGCATTTCCTCAGGTGGGAGTACGCGCAAAGATACGGGCATGACGGATTCAAGGCTCAAGAAATCACGCTGAGGACTGTGGCATCTATGTAATCGAAAGTATGGAGATAGTGTTGAGATACGCGGGGCGCGGAGAAGGAGGACCAGGGTTGATCAATCTGCCATTCACGGAGGAAATGGCGAGGAAGAAGCGTGAAGAAATATTGGCCCGGTTCTTAACCAACAAACAGCGCAGCCACGAGACAACGGAAACCACTTTCACCGTAGACCCCCCAGGACAGCAACACAAAACCACAGACAACACGCAGCCCTTAACCGCACCCACACCAGAATCCTCACCACAAACAACAACAGCAGGCCAACGTGATATAACAATCGAGGCACAATGCGCGGGAGGACCAGAGCTGAACCGATTCCCGGATATCGCGGACGATATACGACGGATCTTCCGAAGCATCGCCGAGGGTAAAGGTCCTTCCCGGATTAGGTTCCGCACACCCTAGTATAGGGTAACGTGTGAGGACCAAATAAGACAAAGTTAATTTGGCCCACATAAAACAAACCCACACCCAATGGAAACTCAACAACACAACCAATATACCCAAACGAACACAACAAGCCTCAACAACACAGTCACCCATTACACCAACACAGCCGAGCGAGCACGAGAGATACAACAAGTCTCGGCAACACAACCAATCAACACAACAAGCTCTAGCAACACAGCCAATACAAAAAGTCGCGCAACACAAAGAGCGAACGCAACACCGTAACCATGGCAAGACAAACATCTGAGCTTGCAACATCAAACCCAACGGCAATAAAGGGAGCGATACAGCAGCACAGGAAGTCAGTCAGCACGGAGTCGTGGTTGCAACCAGAGCTACTAGCGAAGCGATTCTTGATTGCGTTAGGTTCCACCACGGCAAGCAAGAATGGCTTCATAGAGCGGGTTGTGGCTTAAAACTGGTGGGCGTGAAGGTTCCACCTCCAAACACCACTTTTGACCACGCGTAAAGGTCCCCCCACGATGAGAGCGAAACTGAAAGGCATCGCAAGGCGTGACCCACACTAAGCGCGGCGGAACATCGCCACCGTAAAATAGAGCATCGGCAGCACAAGATACGCCGACATCGAGCGCAACAGAAAGTCATCACCGTAAAGCAGACCAGCATAGACGCCAGCGCGAACCGCGACGCCCACGCGCCTTAGCGACAGCGATACAACTACACTAAGCGCGACAGAACATCGCCACCGTAACGCAGAGCGTCGGCAGAACAAGGTACGCCGACATCGAGCGCGACAGAGTACCGCACAAAGCAGAGCGCCGGCGGCAGAAGCCGCGGCAGAAGACTGCACATAGGTAATGACGTGCTACTCGATGGTTGATCTACGGATATGATTCCTCTCACCTCTCATTACCCATCTTCTTCTTCCTCACGGATGGAGGGATGACATGACCTAGAAGGTTCCACTGGTCATACCAAATCGCTACCACGACAGTCGGGCAGTACCGCAAGGGAGTACTGCAGCGTACCGGGGTCATATCCGGCGAAGCACTGTCAACTTCGGCATCACTCCTCAAAACCTTCGGGGAGTGTTTTGCTGTTAACAACAACAACAACAACTGGGCAGCGCCAACCGCTGGGCAATAGCGCCAGCCCCAATCGAGTTACGCCGACGCAAGGCGCGGCAGAGCGCCAACCTACTAACGGGATCCACCTAGCGGTATCCGACCGGCCCATTAGGCCATACCACAGCCGATCAGATAACAGGAGGAGATCAGGAAGCGATCGAGGAGACCAACTAATGAAGTTATAAATGAAGTATTTTTATTTTTGAGATTATAGATTTAATTAGGAGATAAAGGATCATATGAAAACGATTTGTACGGCGTCCCCACTTACAAATTTATTGTAACTGAACCCTGGACACGGCGAGTATACCCCAGCATCGACTAAAGAAGCAACGGAGCCACAAGAAAGCTTAGTTACAATTGGCGCCCGAGCAGGGACCCGGCAATCGTTCAACGTCAGAAGGAACATTCCTGACTACATATCGAAATCCACAAAATGGCCGAATAGATAGACACCACGTGGTTGGACAACATTGCAAAGGAGCGGCTAGTATCCATCGCACAGAATTGGGTGTCGAGCAGGCAGGCACCGCCCGGGAAATCCGCAAACGAATATTAGCATTGGCATCAAAGGCAACTACGGACCCGGAAAAACAAGTCAAATTTGCATCGTTGGAGGTCACCTACCAGGACGCCGTAACCTCCAGTGAGGACGAAAATGAGACGGAAACACCAGATCCCCCGAAAACAGATGCTGGACCAGGTTATTGGACCGGAGATGGAACCCTACGCTTTCGCATACCTCGACGACATAATCGTCATAGGATCCACCTTGGAGGAACACCTTCGCAACTTGAAACAGGTAATACTGCGGCTACAACGTGCCAACCTCAAAATAAATCCAGATAAATTCGAATTTTTTAAGACGGAACTCCGGAAGTGGGGTGCCGAACAGCACGAAGCCTTCGAGACATTAAGACAAAAACTCACGGAAGCGCCGATACTCGCCTGCCCCGACTTTACCAAGGCACTCACACTACAAACGGACGCAAGTTATTTCGGACTGTGAGCCGTGTTGACACAGGAACTTGAAGGCGGAGAACGCGTGATCGCCTACGCCAGCCTGAAACTCAACAAGGCGGAAACCAACTACTTACCCAGCGAGAAGGAATGCCTCGCTATCGTCTGGGGAATACGCAAAATGAGGCCATATTTGGAAGGATACCAGTTCAAGGTAAACCTGGTAGCGGATGCACTATCACGGCAGCCTTTGGAGACCTTACGAACAGCAACGAAAAACGAGCCGCATTACAAGTGGGGGCATCAACGAGTGAACGAACAGGAGGGACAGCTGTGCCGCCATATTCCATGCCGGTCACACGACGAGGAAGCGGTCCCTTGGAAATTTTGCATACCCACCCCACTGCGACAACGGGTTCTAGAGGAAAACCACGACATCCCAAGCGCCGGACACATGGGCATCCGGGCGCGGGTTTCCAACCGATATTACTGGCCTGGCATGTTTCGAGACATAAGCCGGTAGGTACGTCAATGTGAGTCCTGCCAAAAATACAAGGAGACACAACAGAAGCCGGCTGGGAAGATGCTCTCGCAGGTAGCTCAGGAACCATTCGCCACGGTATGCGTCGATTTCGTTGTAGAATTGATCCGCATGAGGCGTGCTACAGCAGTGGGTCTACGCCGTGCGTTTAGGGAACGTGACCTCGCCAGATTTGGGGTCTCGAAAATCCTCATATCAGACAATGGCGTACAATTTACTAGCAGCGATACTTAAAAATAATGGGCTTACGACAGCAGCTTACCACACCATACACACCTCAGGAAAACCCAACAGAGCGACCCAACAGAGCGAGCAAACCGCACCGTGAAGTGAATCCTAGCACAACTTACCAAATCACAGCACACCAGATGGGACGACCTTCTCCCGGAAATCGAACTCGCCATCAACACCAGCGTTGCGGCATCCACTGGATACAGTCCAGCTCTCCTCGTACAAGGACGGGAACCACGACTACCAGGAGCATTTTTCGACGAGGTCAACCTAGGAACAGGCACAGCTACCACCACGGCAGCAGAAAAGTCCAGCAGAATGCAGGAGGCCTTCAAAATAGTAAGGCAAAACATAGAACGAGGCGAAGAATACACATGATTGAAGCCGGTCATTCTATCGCAAACCACCGAAGCGAACACAACTTCCTTTGCAAAAATTTATTTTGAGAGAAAAAAAACACAACAACGACCGAGATGCAGAACTACAACGAAAAACTGGTAAATAGCGACAAACGTATGCGCCAACGCTACCAGGAGGAGGAAGCAAAGCGCCCAAGAGTCATGCTGCTAGAGGGAGCTGCAGGCACCGACGCCAGCACCAAGCGTAAACAACAGTAGACTGACATCGTACGCGCCGCTGCAACAGTACGCGTTCCAGATTCTGCCACAAAGGTCAAGCGCACTAACTTAGCGAGCGCTACTACTGCAGGCGCCAACCACGGGCGCGCAGCTACATACGGCGACATTACGCGTACGATTGACGTCGACGCCAACACCGCTCCAAAACATGCAAACCCCGTTACAACCAGTGCCAGCGCCGAACACACTATAGCACGCGTAACCAACACGCATGACGACACCGCCACGACCGCATCCGTATTAACAATCGACCCGGCGGTAACTGTAGCATACACAAACGCAAACGCCAACGCCAGGCGTGCAGCAGAAACAGCCAGGCGGGCCACAACGCTGATTTTATATACCGCGCGTAGAACAGGATGTGAGGAAGTCGCAGTCAAGGCCCAAGGTAGGGCCGAAACACCACCGACGACATGCATCCTGAACAGGATAGAGGTAGAGGAAGAGGAGATGTCGAGTGGTGCAACCGGAAACGACCCACACACCGAAGAACAAGTGCTATCAATCATCGAACTGTCCTTGGACGCAGACACAACTCCAATAGAAAAAGAAGGGCTCAGGGCAATATTCCCGGCAGGACCAGGCGGCATACCCCTCTATGCACCCGACATCGAGTCTCTGAAAGAGTCCCGCTGGCTGACCGACACCGTGATTGACGCCTGGGCAAATGGTCTGGAAGAGTCACACGAGCAACACCATACGACTCTCAGCCCGTTCGTCGTATGGCACCTAAGCCAAAAGGGGAACGTAGAGGAAAACTGCCGTCGCATACACCGTTGGGTACGGCACGTCGATCTGTTTGGCAGCAAAGAATGCTGGCAGGAGCGGTATGTCTGGGTAGCAGACTCGATGCGCAGGGCCAATGTTTCACACGCGACGCAAGCGTTGATGCATTTCCTCAGGTGGGAGTACGCGCAAAGATACGGGCATGACGGATTCAAGGCTCAAGAAATCACGCTGAGGACTGTGGCATCTATGTAATCGAAAGTATGGAGAGAGTGTTGAGATACGCGGGGCGCGGAGAAGGAGGACCAGGGTTGATCAATCTGCCATTCACGGAGGAAATGGCGAGGAAGAAGCGTGAAGAAATATTGGCCCGGTTCCTAACCAACAAACAGCGCAGCCAGGAGACAACGGAAACCACTTTCACCGTAGACCCCCAGGACAGCAACACAAAACCACAGACAACACGCAGCCCTTAACCGCACCCACACCAGAAGCCTCACCACAAACAACAACAGCAGGCCAACGTGATATAACAATCGAGGCACAATGCGCGGGAGGACCAGAGCTGAACCGATCGCGGACGATATACGACGGATCTTCCGAAGCATCGCCGAGGGTAAGGGTCCTTCCCGGATTAGGTTCCGCACACCCTAGTATAGGGTAACAGTGTGAGGACCAAATAAGACAAAGTTAATTTGGCCCACATAAAACAAACCCACACCCAATGGAAACTCAACAACACAACCAATATACCCAAACGAACACAACAAGCCTCAACAACACAGTCACCCATTACACCAACACAGCCGAGCGATCACGAGAGATACAACAAGTCTCGGCAACACAACCAATCAACACAACAAGCTCTAGCAACACAGCCAATACAACAAGTCGGGCAACAAAAAGAGCGAACGCAACACCGTAACCATGACAACACAAACATCTGAGCATTCAGTCAGCATGGAGTCGTGGTTGCGACCAGAGCTACTAGCGAAGCGATTCTTGATTGCGCTAGGTTCCACCAGGGCAAGCAAGAATAGCTTCATAGAGCGAGTTGTGGCTTAAAACTGGTGGGCGTGAAGGTTCCACATCCAAACACAACTTTAGACCACGCGTAAACCACGATAAGAGCGAAACTGTGAAGGGGCAACGCTCGCCCGTACGCGCCAACGCGAACCGCGACGCACACATCCACGCGTCCTAGCGACAGAGGTACGCCGACGAAAAGCGCGACAGAGCATCGTCACCGCAAAGCAGCGCAAGACGTGACAGAGGTACGCCCACACCAAGCGCGGCGGAACATCGCCACCGTAAAATAGAGCATCGGCAGCACAAGATACGCCGACATCGAGCGCAACAGAAAGTCATCACCGTAAAGCAGAGCAGCATAGACGCCAGCGCGAACCGCGACGCCCACGCGTCCTAGCGACAGCGATACAACTACACTAAGCGCGAGAGAACATCGCCACCGTAACGCAGAGCGTCGGCAGAACAAGGTAAGCCGACATCGAGCGCGACAGAGTACCGCACAAAGCAGAGCGCCCGCGCAGAACCCCGCGGCAGAGGACTGAGCAGCGCCAACAGCTGATACATTGTGGCAAACAAGAAATTAATTAAAAACGCGCAAAATAATAATTGGTTTACCCGCTAAATAATATCCGCAAAAATATATGGGTAATTGTCTACTTTAGCTGTCAACTAATAATAAAATAGCAAAAATTATGGTAGGGCAGGGGCGCAGCCAGAAGAAAATGTTAGGGGTGGTTTTTAATTTTTTTCTTTTAAATATTTCCTAGCACAACTATTTACAAAATTATTTTATAGCACCAGTCAGGAGTAGCGAAAAGAAAGCATTTAAAAAAGATAATTATACACATATAAACAAAAATTATATTGATTTTCTTTTTAAGAAATTTTTTCAGATTTTTACCTCATATTTCGTATAAAAACGGCAAACCATTATTGTAAAGCACCATTTGCTGAACATATTTTTGAAGGAAATCGAATTCCACACAAAATTAACATTGACCAAAATTTTCTCAGACTATCCGTTTTCTAGTATTCTAGCTTCAAAAATTGGCATGTTTTTTGATTTCCCATTTCTTCTTTCAAAAATTGTCAAAAATGCAAACATCCATGTACAACAAAGATAAATACAGGTTTTTAAAGGAAATTGAGTGGGCTACAAAAAAGGTTAAACAACTTTTTTTTGTAAAGTTACTTTTTCAAAACTTATTTAGTATTAAATTAAAAAAATCATATTTCCGTCTTTTTTGGGGTTTTGATCCAATTTTTTTTACTAAATTTTGTTTATTGATATTCTACATGATTAATATTATGATAATTATCATTATATGATCAATATTATAACAAAAAAATATCATATACGTTCAACCATATTTTTGCTTAATATAGGCTTTCTTTGCGGGGATGTAGTTCTACAGTCTTCAAATGGCGCAGCCACAAAAAAAAAAAAAAAAAAGTTGACGGATCTGTGACCTCAATACATTAATTTTCATGTATTTTGGCGAGCTAAATCCAAATTCGTGATCAGAAGTAGCTTAACTGGTCGCAGTTCTTCACTAACCTTCACAAAATAATATTGGACTTTTGTGCACGGTTAGGTCCCAACCTCCGGCCCGTTGTTAAATTCTGATATCGAATTCGGATTTAGCATCCAATTTCCCTTAAGAATATGCATTTAGCTTTATTCGATGTTGATTTTTTCATGTTTCGGAAATTTTCAAACCAAAATCGGAAATTCTGAGAAAATTTCAATCTAGGTAGCTTTTGTAGGGAATTCAATTTCCTACAAAAATTTGTTCCAGTAAATGGTGTTTTTCAACCACGATTTGTCGTTTTTATACCAAATTGGAGGTTAAGTCTGTACAATCTAAACTAGCGATGATAGACCTCTAGACTTTAATCTGAAAAAATTACAGTAATTTTTTTCACCTTTCTTAAAAAGAAAAACAAAATAATTTTGGGAAAAAAACGAAATTTGGAATTTTTGGCCCAATGTAATGTACACACATACAGAGATACCTGCCAATAAATGTTACTTTATATTATCTTATATAACAAGGGCCAGCCGTTTCTTTTATTTGCCATTGAATCTATTACACTGCGCAACGCGAAAAAAAAAAACCTGGGACCAGATAGCATTTTTCGGGTAGATCTCAATGAGATAAGAAGAACTGCGTACAAGAAATTTGCCGGACACCCTCAAAATCTTGAGTTAGGGGTCAACCGGTTTTTCGTAACTTTGCACACTTATGACCCTGTATATTAGGTGTATGGATGTACCAGCCATGGATCGCGTCAATATGGATGTAACATGTGACATCCCCCTTTAGCAAACGGCCCAAAAGCTTAGGCCCCTGTTATGGAATTGACGTTTTTCGATTTTCATGCAATCGAAATTTTTGCAAACCCGTCATGAAAACTAGTTTTCACATATACAGTTTTATATATCAGGGGTGGTTTAAACCCCTAAAACCACCCCCTGACTGCGCCACTGTGGGAGGGGCCTCAAAAGACGGGGTTTGGCCTCAGGAACTCGAATCCGGAAGCGTTTTTTTTTTCAATATTTTGCTTCTCTGAAGAGATATTTCCATTTTTATACCTTTCATGAACATGAAATGGTATTATAACTTTGGTCCGATGTTTGTAAGTATATATATATAACTCCTGTAATTAAACACCTAGGAACGTGAAATTTTGTAAGTATTGCTATTTTTATATGTGAAATATCGTTGTTGAAAATCATCGAGATGGGATAAATATTTCACATAGCTCCCATACAATCGATTATTCCGATAAACGGATTTTGGGCTATTACTTCTGTAATTAAACACGTAGGAAATATGTCACATAGCCCCCATACAATCGATTGTTCCAATAAACGGATTTTGGTAGATAACTCCTGTAGTTATATAGGTAGGAACGTGAAATTTCGTAACTATTGCTATTTTAGAATTTGGAATGTCGGTGTTAAAAAATCAAGGAGATTGGACCACACATCGCCCCCATATAATCGATAATTTCGGTATGAGCTTAAGTTAAATTTTCACAGGCTGTACTGGGATCAAACAGTGAAAATCGTGACGCTTATTCATGAAAGGTATTTAGCCTTCGGCACAGCCGAAGACAGCTTTCCTTACTTGTTTATAACTCAGAAAGGTGTTCTGCACATAAAAACCCTGAATTCCGCCCTAATTTTGTTATCGCACCCGGGTCAATTTCCGGTTTTTTGACCATTACTTTTCACTGAAACAAAAAATTAAAAAATCGCTTCTGGATTCGTGATTCTGAGGCCAAACCCTGTCTTTTGAGCCCCCTTCAATAATTTTAGCTAATTTATAAGCAGTTGACAGCTAAAGTAGACAATTCCCAAAGAATCAAATTGCAATAGCTTCTGCGACAACGTTGAGGGCATGGACGCGGAAGAGGGGCCAGTTAAGAAAGCAGAAGCAATGGTGGGTTGGGCCGAGTCTACGAAGAAGAGAAAAACATTAAAAAGCATTGTAAAAATTAATAAATCACAGTTTGACAAATTTTACAAAACTTTTAATTTGTGATGCTTATATCAGCTGTTCGTACGACGAATGACACCAATTTGCCAACATGTTGGCAAATCTATTTTGAGTGTCAATCGTTGCCAACTGCCCTCTCATACTGAAATTTGACCGTTTTCACATGCATGTCATTTTATATGACAATGAGTCGCCAAAACTGACTGCAAACGCAATTGACACCATATGCCAGCCCGTTTTCATTAGTATGCCACCATTTGATGTCATATTTTGACCTAATGAAAACCAGCCATTAGAAAATATATTCATAGTAATTCATTAGGGTAGTGCAACGAAATTATGTTTCCCATATTACTGAGGTATCTGCTATGACTCCGAACATCCTCCCCCCGTTGAAAGATTCGGGCTTTCAACAGTATACTTGACTGGAACAACGCATAGTTTGTTTACTGTTCGACGAGTAGTGCCAGAAGATGTGCGTAGGATAGCTACTCGTGCAACTCCATCTTCTCCGGTAATGATCTCAGTTACACGAGCAAGTGGCTAGTTTATTTGTGCCGTGTTTTCATCCTTTATGCACACAACATCATTCACTTTTATGTTGATTTGTGGTGTACGCCACTTTGTGCGCTGCTGGAGGAGAGTGAGGTACTCTTGAATCCATCTCTTCCAGAAAACCTGTTGTATTTGAGTAACTCGTTGCCATTGGTCGAGACGATTGTAATTGAGGTGTGTAACATCAGGCTCGGGTAGTGCGGTAAGTGGACCACCAATCAGAAAGTGACCCGGTGTAAGTATGTCTAGATCATCCGGATTTTCTGAAATTGATACAATAGGACGAGAATTAATTGCAGCTGAGATTTCACATACCAATGTTCGTAGTTCGTCAAAGCCAAGGAGATCAGAGCCCACCTAGCCATAAAAATGTTGTTTGGGCATTTTTACGGCTGCTTCCCACAACCCCCCGAAATGTGGCGGCCGGGGAGGTATGAAACGCCAATCGATTCCATTACTTAGACAGAAGTTGTGAACTTCCTCACGATGTTTTTCGATAAGGAGTAAACGACGGAGGAGGATGAAAGCTCGCGAGGGCTGAATGCGTTCCTTGGGTAGGTCAGCCATTATTTGCTGGACAAGTCGTGGTTTTGATCTGCAACATATGATGCATTTTCATATGGCACTCGAAACAGTTTTTCTCCCGCCAATTGGCTAAAATTTCATCCGAATAGAAGCTAACAATGCTTGAGGTCCGGCATGATGATGCTTTCGATGGTAATGAGTAATTATGGCGACTGTTAGTGGATGATCCTTTGGAAGGATACACGGATGCCGTGCTTCGAAGTAAAGATTTGAATGCTTTAAACGCCCACCAACTCGAATAAGACCAAAGTCGTCAAGAAAAGGAGACAGGGAAGCGATGTTGCTAGACTTGTGAACGCAAGTATGGTTCTTCAGGGCAGCATATTCCGGCCACAGCTGTGCTCTTTGAACAATACGAAGTAGCAACTGAGTGCCGTTATGAATATTTGTGGTTGTAAGCTGTGGGGTTTTTGTTGTCGAGTTTTTGATGTATTTTAAACTCAGCGATATATCGACTCTTTCGTTTGATGTGAGCAAAACTCTTTGACGAACTTCTGGAAGATTTACCGAAAGTGCGGGTTTTTTTTGCCAATTTGATTCGCATTCGTTGAGGAATGAAGGTCCGTGCATCCAAAGGCTTGAGGTAATAAGTTCGTTTGGACCCGCTCCTTTGGACAAAATGTCGGCTGGGTTCATAGCTGTGGGAACATAGCGCCACTCCAAATCCTGCGTGAGCTGATTGATGGCGCAATCGCGATTAGCAACAAATACATTGAATTTGGATGATTCCTCTCGGAGCCAAGACAGCACAAGTCTGACCAGTAAAAAAAACGACAGTTAAAAAGTTTCATAGTTTTTAATTCTCACACTAGTTGTGCGAGCAGAGCCGCAGCGCAGAGCTCCAACTTTAGCACAGTAAGTGTCTTGAGCGGAGCAATTCGAGCCTTCGAGCACAATAGATTTGTTTGAATTTGTTGATCATTGATCGGCCGGGTATAACTGCAAGCCCCATAGGCCTCAAGGCTTGCATCGCAAAATGCATGAATTTCGATGCTTGCTCCAGGTTGTAGCACGTACCGCGGGAATCATACACGTTCTACTGCTGCGAAGTCTCTACCAAATTCCAACCAAGCAGTTTCAAGCAAGTGTGGTAAGCTTTCGTCCCACTCTAGCTTATCTCGCCACATCCGTTGCATTATGATTTTTGCTTTAGTTAGCGTTGGGCCTATTAGTCCCAATGGATCATAAAAGCTAGCAATTGTTGATAGAACAGAACGTTTCGAATTTTTACGAAATGGTGGTGGCTTAAATAAGAATTAGAACTTATTTTTAATAGGGTCCCAAACCAGTCCGAGCGCTTTGGTGATTTCACTGCCGTCATCGCATTTTAAGAACTCCTCCCTGTCAGCATCGGGTATTTTACAAAGAACTTCTAAATTGTTGGAGCACCACTTATGAGTTGAAAATTTCCTTTTTTGAGAAGGCTAGTTGTTTCCTGCATAATGTCTAGTACTTCCTCCACAGAATTATCACCAGATATTAAATCGTCTACATAGAAGTCCCGAAGAACAATTTTCGCTCCAAGGGGGTACGTCAAAGATTCATCACCTGCAAGCTGATGCATTGCTCGTATAGCTAAGAACAGGGAGACGTTGTGCCGTATGTAACCATATCCAACTTGTAAATGCGTAAATCTTCTTCGGGAGACTCACGCCATAGTATGCATGGGAGCATGTTGTCTGGAGATGTGACTCGCACTCAGCGATACATCTTGCAAATGTCTCCTGTAAGAGCAATTGTAAACGTACGAAAACGAAGAAGAATGTGAAACAGCTTGGGTTGGATTGTTGGTCCTGCCATTAGCTGGTCGTTCAGGGATGGTCCAGATGTTGCTGCTGCAGAGCCGTCAAATACAACTCGCAGCTTCGTGGTTGTACTATCATCCTAAGTAACACAATGGTGTGGGAGGAAATACTTGCATACAGGAGCAGAAGCGCTAGGAACTAGTGACATATGATTTAGATCGAGATACTCCTTCATGAATGCGCAATATTTTTCTTTGACATGAGGATCACGACTGAGTTTTTTTCAAGGTTTTGAAATTGACGAAAAGCCTGAAAATACGAATCTCCTAAAAGCTCAGTTCCATGTTTCATGGGCAGGCGAACCGAGTATTCACCTGATTGCAAGCGCGAGTAATTTTACTTGAAATGTATTTCGCAATCGAGCTCTTCCTTTGTAGTTTTTGAAATGGGTTCAAAGACGTGTTCAATTTCCCAGAAATGGCGAACTATGGATGATGTGTCGCAAGGAGCTGTAACGCCAGATGATATTTGACTAGCCACCAGGGAAGACAATTTAGATACCTGTTGGCCACCGCCAGATAGCACTCAGCCTAGAAGAGTTTTTTGAAGAAAGGGCAATCATATCAATCAATACGTTGTGGTAAATTGAAATTTGGATCGGCTAGCTGAATGTTCGAGGGAACTTTCCAATCAGCGGTGCTAACAGAGCTCGTTCAAACTGCAACATCGTGTGATGCCTTGATTGGCAGGTACGACATGATCCAGACTTGCAGTCACGCCTCTGATGATCCTTACTCAAACAATTAATACAAAGGCCAAGCCTTTTAACTTCCGTATGGCGAAGGGTTGGCGATAAATTGATAAAGCTTTGGCAGTGGTAAATCAAATTCTCAGATGAGCCACAAAAGGTACATTTGCCTAACTATTTATTCGAAGCAACAAAGGTTCTTTTTTGGGTTGTACTCACGTTTTTTTTTTTAATTTATTTCCGTTATTGGATTGCGGTTGTGTTGCATGTTCGACCTTTTTGAGTATTCTACATCGTTTCTCTAAAAATGCTAACAATTGGTCCCAAGAAGGTAACTCAAGGTGAAGTCTCTTCCCAATTTGCCTGAAATCTAGCTTTGAGTCAGAAGTTGTACTATGATGCAATCGGAAATCTGTTCCTTCGATCCAAGTGTTTGAAGCGCTCGAATATGTGCTGTTATCTTGTAGGTTAATTCCCGCAGCTTGCTCACAGTAGCATCTGCCTTTTCTAGCCCAAAAATCTCTCTGATGTGTGCCTGAAAAATAAGCCTTTTATTATTAAACCGTTTTTGAAGAAGGTCTAATGCGGTGGTGTAATTATTCTCGCTTTTCTCAAGTGCGCGAGTGGTATCCAGTGCAGGACCACTCAAAAATGAACGCAAATGCTGAAGCTTGTCGATACGTGTAAGATCGGTGTCTTTATCGAAGATAGACATAAACATTGAATGAAAATTTGCCCACTTCGTATATGCACCACTAAATTTTGGTAGAGTTAGCAACGGGAGACGTGACCGATTGGCATTTACGACGATTAATGGAGTCTGAGTGGTGGTCGTTCTAAGTGTGGAGCAGTGCTGCAAAGCATTTCGCTTTCCTATCTGACGTTGCAGGTTAGCTCTGTGATTGACTACAACAGCATCGAATTTGCTGGGTATAACACTAGTAATAGCCTCGAAATCTAACTCCTCCAAATTTGTGTGTGTGGCTGTGAAAGTGGATTTTCGTTCCTGCAATGAATCTAATAATGCTATTAGATTATACTCATCCATGGAATTTAGCGTCTCGGTGTTCATTTGGGTAGCTAAACGTTGAAGTTGGTCAAATAAGGCGCTGGTTTTTAATCGAAGATAATTTAGACGATCAGTTGCTAGCTGTACACCTGCGCCCGCACCTGCGCAAACACCAGCGCCCGCATCTCCTGAGATATCCTTGAGTTGAGTACCCTCTTCGGCCATTATGATTGTTGATGATATTTGGCAAAATAAGGTTACGCGAAATTTGCAGTTTATTTATTGCGACGAAAAAAATTTAACAATTTCTGCTTGCAATTGTTAGCAAGAATTTTATTTGCGAAAAATGATTATGTGTCTTATGTGTCAACCAATAATTTTATTGCGAATGAAAATTTATGCTCGATAAAGCGAAGTTTTGTCAGTGAAAGCGCACGGCGATCACGTCGGGGTCACCAAATGATGAACTACCAAGCCTTTTTGGTAGCTAGTGCAAAATTCCAATTAAATAAAAACCAGAAGATTTAACCTTCAATTTAACAATGTTTATTTCGATAAGGACAAATTCGAATGTACGTGGCCGTGCGCTTAACAAAGACTAAAAACTAACTTCTTTTCTTGAAATGCTGCTTGCCAAAATCGCCTGATTTAATAACTGCAGTTTTCCAATGTGAGAATAATTGTACAAAAAAATGTGTCATAGTTAATGAGAGGGCATATGCACAATCATAGATATTTATACATTATACTAACTGATGCGTATTGCTCAGTACATATGCTTGTGTATGTATGTATGTATGTATGTATGTATACCTATTCTTCTAAAAGGGACTAATGCGAGTACAACAGTTAGGTGTTATATCTTATAAAGTAAAAAAGGCGCAGCTATTAAAGTTAAGGTGGTCAGAATACCCAGTACTTGTACACAGGGTATTATAACTTTGTTAGGATAACGGTTGGTTGTACAGGTATAAAGGAATCGAGATAGATATAGACTTCCATATATCAATATGATCAGGATCGAAAAAAAAATTTGATTGAGCCATGTCCGTCCGTCCGTCCGTCCGTCCGTCCGTCTGTCCGTTAACACGATAACTTGAGCAAATAATGAGATATCTTCACCAAATTTGGCATGCGTACTTATTTGGGTTCAGAATAGATTGCTATTGAAAATGGGTAAAATCGGACCATAACCACGCCCCTTTTTCGATATCGAAAATTTCGAAAAACGTATAAAATGGGTTAATTCAATATTAGAAGCAGCTACAATGATAAAATTTGCAATATGTATTGATTTAGATGTTCTAAGGCCGATTTTATAAACATTTTTGAAAAGGGGGCGTGGTACCGCCCACGTATATTTGAAGAAATTTTAAAATTTTGACTCTTAATAACTTCAGAACAGTTTATGCTAGTATAACGAAATTTCGTAGAGGACATACTATTGTTGTGGTAAATTCAGCTATAGAAAATAAACGAAATCGCTTCGCGCCCACGCCTACTTTTTCATAAAAGTTATATTGAAAGGAGGTGGAAATATTGAAAAGTCCATATCTAATTAACTGATTTCGCTATAATAATATAATTTGGTACATACATCAACTTTCATATTCTTTACATAATTTTTTCAAAATTTTGGAAAGTGGGCGTGGCACCGCCCACTTATGAGTCAAGCAATTTTTAAATTCGACTGCGCAAATGCTGTCGTGGAAGCTATATACTGTTTCATAGGTTATAGCCTTAACATGGGTAGTGTCAATATTTGAAAAAGCCCAGTCAATTTGCGTACCAGCAGGTGTGGTGAAATATTGGGGGTCTAGCAGTGAATTGAAATTATAATCTCTAAGCAGATGTTCGATTCTATTATTCCCAGACTTAAGACATAGATTAAAGTCACCCAAAATTAAGACATTTTTATCACGCAGATCTGTAGTAAGAATCTCCCGCAGCTCTGATTCAAAATGCCTGATGGGAAATGTTGAATTTCTATAAAGCACCAATATGTAATAATCTTTGCATTTGAATACAACGACTTCCAAAACCTTGCGACCAGAACAAACTTTTTTCAACTTACATAATTCGATTCCGGAAGCAAAGTTAGGTCTTGCATACACTAAAACACCTCGCCTATTTCTGTTTTCAGTTTCGGTGCTGTCTATCCGTAAAGCATTTAGTGAAACAAAACCAGGAATTTCAAAATGTTCATATGGATAGCTCCATGTCTCAACAAAGCACAGAATATCTGAGGATAGCATCAGGATGTCATTATTTATATCATTTATGTGGGCATGAAGACTTTGAACATTATGAAATAAAATTTGAAGGCTAGAGGTTCGAGAAAGCATAAAGTTAAATGTTGGAGTCAAAGCTTTTGTTGTGGTGAGATCATTCAACTGTCTAAACACAGGATCAGATTCACAAAAAGGATTAGGTGGAATAAAATTACCTAATATAAATAGACCATCAGCACTAGTAGCCCGACTACAGGCTACGTATAAAGATGATCTTGGCATTCTAGGTCGGATGTGAACAGCCACTTTGTTATACGTAGCACCCTGACTTTTGTGAATGGTTATTGCCTCAGCTGGAACAATTGGAAACTGGTTTCTTTCAATGGTTATCTGCTCATTTCTCTTATATTGAAAGGCCCTAACAGTCTTCTCAATGGGTGTCCACGAAGGTTCGTTAGGATGGGCCTTTTTCGATCTAGCTATCAAACCAACAGAAGGTTCTAAAAATTTCATCCACACAGTTATTGGAACCGACGAGTCTAAATCTATCTGCATAAGCTGGCCAGTTGCACCATTTACCAAACCGTCACCTGTGTTGATATTTACTGTCATCATATATTTAGCCGTGGTTTTTAGCGTTAAGCTATACGTAAGACCCTGAGTCTCCGAAGTTTTCAATAGTCTGGCCCGTTCTAAGATATTGGCATTTTGGCAACTAACGGCAATTCCTTTAACTACGTCTTTAGCGATTGATAAAACTGCTGTAGAAGGAATTTGACTCAGTTTAAGTGCATTATAGTTGGCAGATTCCTCGTTTGACCAAAATAAGTGAATTGCTTCGTCGGGAACCTGGTCAGAATTAACGACTCTATTTGCAATCAAAGATACGTCTTCACTGGTCATAGCCCCAGAGGCCATATTGTTCAAAGCAATAGCAAACGGTTGATCCCCACGCTGTCTCATTATTTCATTCAATTCATAATATTTAAAGAGCTCCCATAATGGCGAGCCGACTAAAACGCTGTAAGCATCGCTTGGATTCGGGGAAAAAATCCATCTATCACCTACAGGAGATAATTGTTTCAAGTCGCCAAAAACAATAACAGGTATACCACCAAATGGAATATTATTCTTGAAAATCTGCTTTAGTCTGGCGTCAATATAACTAAACATTCGAGCGCCAACCATTGAAATTTCATCTATAATTATCAACTTCAAATCACATAATCTAGTATAGATTGAGTTGACAATATCGTTGCTAAGCGGCCGTAATTCCTTATTGGACTGATTCACAGGTAGTGAAAATATAGAATGCAATGTCAAACCGCCTATACCAAAAGCTGCTTTTCCCGTAGGAGCGCAAAGAAGTACCTTCAGAGAGGTTGGATTTGATCCAGGTATGCAATTAAAACGGTAATTAAGAGTTTGATATATTGATGAAATTAGGCGGCTTTTTCCAACGCCAGCCCCGCCACCTACAAAGTCATAAAATGGCTGATCTTTTTTAAAATTGTGTAGCAAATGAGTTAGGTATATTCTCTGTCTCATGTTTAGCGTCTGAATGGATGCAAGCAGTTCCTCAACTGGAAATAAGGGAGGAAGCTTGATGAGCCTTAGAGTGCCATTGGCGTCATTCTCATTGGTTTCGGGTTCACTAGCATTAAGGTTTAATAAATTTATCTCAGGGTTTATTTCGGGAAGCGCCAGTACCCTGAACTCATTGTCAACAATATCTGGTCTATCTATTTCAACTGGTATGGAAATTTCCTCCTCCCTTAATCTGTTTAGAACATTTTCAAGCTCCCTCTGTTCAAACACGTCATATTTTTTTCGATTTTCCTCTATAGCAATTCGATTTTCCACGCAGGTTTGCTCATTATTATTATCTATAATATCCCGTTGTTCATCCCGCCATGGTTGGTAGAGCATTACCATTTCTCTGAAATAATCGTCCCTAGCTGTGTCTGGACTAAACCTTCTTGACCGAACTACACACGGTTTGGTACGTTTCTTTACATAACCGCTTCCATCCCTCAATGGAATTGCTTCTCCTCGAACTAAAGAATTTTCCGCTTCTATATCTTCTTCATTATCGGAGTTACCTTGTGCCGTTCTAGCTGATTTCACAAAAGTAAATAAAGCTGCAAAATCAGCTAGACAAACATTATCAAGAAGGGTAGGCCTTTCAGTATAATGCTCTAACAAACCGGCCACAAAAATATCGGTAGAACCTTCAGCAAGATTCTGAAGTTGTGCTCTAGGTTTTACCATCCGGACTCGTTCTTCAGGACGAGAGGTATTAATATATATGTCTGCATTGCTAGCTTCCGAAAGATGAAGGCCAATGCAGCAATAAACTGCTTCTTGGGCGGAAATTTCTGTTCCGGAAATAAATTTATGGCCTATATGCTGAAGTTTCTGCTTGACTGTGTAGTTTCCGGCATTAACTTCTACCATTGCTTCATTTAAAAGCCTAGAGATGCCCCTATTTGATTTATTAATATAATTTATTATGTAGGAACAGCAAGCATATGCATCCAATATGAATTGGATATCCATGTTGGCTCTATGTAGTTCTAAGATAACCGGGTTATAAGCATTAATTGAGCGGTCTTGGAACTTCCTTTTAAGAAAAACTTTAGGTTTCATTAAACTTGATCTGAGAGCAAGTAAATAGACATCGAATGACAAATTTATTCTCGTATCAGATAGAAAAGCTTCAAAATCATTTAAGCAGGAAATATCAGAAGAAGTTAAATTAGAATTTAAAAGATTTTGAATCTTAGAGTAGTTTTCCCTATGTGTTTCTAAATTTTCTATGTCATCTGGAAGTGGTAATAGGATTTGAGTGGAAGGCATAGGTGGATATGGTATACCAAATCGGCAAACTTGCTGCCCTCTTATTTCCCTGGTACAAGATCGGCTATGGTTATGTCTCTGGTACTCAATGAAATTTTCTAAATGACTTATAGATCCATCTGTAGATACATATTTGTCAATGAAACTAATAGTATTTGGAAAAGATTCAGGTTCGCTAAGATCGATCTTAGGAGCATTCTTGAGCCAATACATGCCATGCACGTGAGGTGAGCCCCTTTGTTGGAATTCAATCCGCCAGTAAAAATGCTCCTCGAAAATACCCCCATTTTCTTTAAAAAGCTTAAGCAACTGACGATAACGATAGTCAAAATATCTAGCGCATGTGACTGCATCTGACCGAATTAAGCGATATCGTTCTTGGGTAGATAAATTATTGGCATCTTCTTCAGATATAGTTCTGGAGTCCACCGTTTTAGCCAAAATAACTAGTAATTCAATCCAATGAGATTCAGCGGCGGACAACGTTATAAAAAAGGTTGGAAGGCCGAATTGACGGATCATGGCAACTGCTTTTTTCCTCTCTGCCTCCCAGTGAGCTGGGGAAGATCTAACACCTTTAAGAACTCTATATCCATCGTCATGCTGGATCAAATTCTGAACAAAATTTTCATTTAAAACATTTTGGGCCGTAACTCGATTGCTTCCAGAAAACTTTCGTAGGCAAATCGATGTGCTATTCTTAATCTGGAGAAGTTCTAACTTTTTGTAATTATAGAAAAGCTTTGGAATAGTACAAGCCCTTCTATCGAAGCGGCGAATCTCAGATCGAACAATCTTGCTGTATGTCTCTGTACAAGTTCGCTTCTGCCCAGCATAAATACTTGCAAATGAAAGCTCCTCAGAGTTGTTGTCTTGAATTATATCCAGGGGCCTTTGGCCTTCACCTGGTGCAATTATTAAACGATTAATGTCCATATTTTCCACTGGAACATTATCGAGAAGAGTCTCGAGCCCACCTGGGTTTATTTCTTCAATCGCAGGTTCTATGGGGGGATTATTATCTGGTAGACAATGTCGCAAACTTTGAAGCATGGGTACGTCTTCAATAGATGCAATAAATGGAACTTCTTCATTATCATCAAAACCTGCAACCCACCCTTCGTTAATATGAATATTGTGCTCTTGATATAATGGAGTATTCACTAAATATCGCAAGGCCTCCATAATTTTCGCAGGACGTATGGTGTCAGTCATATAGTCATGATTATACTCCATACGTCTTCTTAGATGGATTTGAATCACTTGCGCTTGATCGAATGATCTTGGGAGAGATGTAACAATTTCGTTAACTGAAATGGGAATGTTTACAACTGCCCCTCTTAATGAGCTCTGACCTTGGTATCCCAAAGGACGAATAGTCATAAAAGGTAATCTTGGCATTATTAGGCGTTCCTCTAAATGTGTAAGGTCTCTTAGACATTCTGGGAGCTCAGGAAAATCTAAACCATTAGTTAAGCATATTTTTGGAAGGGTGTTCCTTTTGATTGCGTTTCGGCAAGTAGCACAGAATTTATAGGTACCATCTTCACTGGGAAATTTATCGGATAAAAAAAAGGCAGATGCAACATCTGGATGACTTTGGGCAATTATATTAAAATTTAACGGGTGTACTTGGTGTGGAAACCATAGCCCACCGCAGCAAATGCAAATCTCTGTTGGTCCCTTCTTAATATTCCTAAAATATATTTGCCGAAAATCTGACAATCCTAGTTCATCTCGTACATCTTCGTTTTCCCGACCCTCATTTTCTCTTATTGAGCGGTTTCTATCCAACTGCCTTTCATTTTCATTTCGTCTATTTTGTAAATTTGCTCTATGACGATGTACTCGGAATCGACTTTGACGGCTTCGTCTAGAGCTTTCTACCCGAGCTCTTCTACGGACAGTTCTACGAGCAAGTGTATTTCTTTGTTGTTCTCGGAGCCTATTCCCTGGATTTCTGCGGCGGGATCGGTGCTCACAAGTATTTCTACTTTGCTCTATAGAGCGAATTACAGAGTTTTCGCGACGGACTCTGTGTTGCTGTGAATTAATTATTTGCTCAGCTGAGCGAATCTCTGCATTTTCGCGGCGAGATCTACGTTCGGCAGTATTTCTACGTTGCTCTGTAGAGTGAATTTCGGGATTTTCGCGATGAGATCTACGTTCGGCAGTATTTCTACGTTGCTCTGTAGAGCGAATTTCGGGGTTTTCGCGACGAGATCTACGTTCGGCAGTATTTCTACGTTGCTCTGTAGAGCGAATTTCAGAGTTTTCGCGACGGACTCTATGTTGCTGTGAATTAATTATTTGCTCAGCTGAGCGAATCTCTGCATTTTCGCGGCGAGATCTACGTTCGGCAGTATTTCTACGTTGCTCTGTAGAGTGAATTTCGGGATTTTCGCGATGAGATCTACGTTCGGCAGTATTTCTACGTTGCTCTGTAGAGCGAATTTCGGGATTTTCGCGACGAGATCTACGTTCGGCAGTATTTCTACGTTGCTCTGTAGAGCGAATTTCGGGGTTTTCGCGACGAGATCTACGTTCGGCAGTATTTCTACGTTGCTCTGTAGAGCGAATTTCGGGATTTTCGCGACGAGATCTACGTTCGGCGGTATTTCTACTTTGCTCTAAAGAGCGAGTTTCTAAATTTTCGCGACGGACTCTACGCTGAAGTGTGTCCCTATTGCGCTCAGTAGAACGTACTTCGGAATTTTCGCGGCGATTTCTATGGTCTAAAGTATTTTGGGTTTGTGCAAGTACTCTATAATCTTCCTCTCCACGAAGTACTTGCATACCTCTCCTAGCTGCGGCGCGTCTAAGATTGCCAGATTTTCTACTTATCCTAGGCATTATTTATGAATAATATGTATGTATTATATATATAGCTAAGGGTAACTTGTATATAAATTATTTATAAATTTAGTTATACTTAAATCAAACTTTTTACTGCTGATGGTGGTAATTGGGTCCTTCTGCTGATGGTGGTAATTCGCTTCTCCTGTACTTCTTCGAACACTTCCACACAATTCGGGTAACAACGCGAACACAAATCACTTAAACGAGTGATTTTTTTAACTTTTTCAATAACTTTATTTTATTCTTTATATAATTACTTTTTAGTATAGTCAATATATTAAATTTTGTTAAATTAAAACTTTTTTGCTTTTTTGAACGTCTTGACAAAAACGCGTTTAAACTAGCAAGCGATCAAACAATACTAAACTAAAATTTTACGTTTTCCTCAAAATATTGGGTCGCTCGTTAAACCTTTCCACATAGATATATAACATGACAATGATTACCTAGAATTTAAATTCCTCAGCTAACAAAAGCCTAAATTATTTACTACCTGCTACTATGTACCTACCACACAGTACTTTTGCAGCTATGCGTTTTGGTATTGCATGGACAAATAAAAAACAACCCTTAGTGTTCAATAATCCTTTTACTATAATAGCACTTTCGTGTTTATGTTTATTTATTTTAAAATAAACAGTTTTTATAGTGAAATTCCCATATGTGAAGGAAAACTGCGTTATTGCCCGCTCAAGGCCATTAGCGTTAGCCTCAGTATATTTTCTGCATCTTTTAAACGAAAATGAGTCCAGAATGAAACCATGTACATATGTATTACTGGCCAGGCTTTTAACACCATTAACTATACAAAACAAAGAATAACAGCATTTTATGTGCACAGCTGGGTATGTAATGTTCGGTTTCACCCGAACTTAGACTTCCTTACTTGTTTTAATTTATTTCCGTTATTGGATTGCGGTTGTGTTGCATGTTCGACCTTTTTGAGTATTCTACATCGTTTCTCTAAAAATGCTGACAATTGGTCCCAAGAAGGTAACTCAAGGTGAAGTCTCTTCCCAATTTGCCTGAGATCTAGTTTTTGTGTCAGAAGTTGTACTATGATGCAATCGGAAATCTGTTCCTTCGATCCAAGTGTTTGAAGCGCTCGAATATGTGCTGTTATCTTGTCGGTTAATTCCCGCAGCTTGCTCACAGTAGCATCTGCCTTTTCTAGCCCAAAAATCTCTCTGATGTGTGCCTGAAAAATAAGCCTTTTATTATTAAACCGTTTTTGAAGAAGGTCTAATGCGGTGGTGTAATTATTCTCGCTTTTCTCAAGTGCGCGAGTGGAATCCAGTGCAGGACCACTCAAAAATGAACGCAAATGCTGAAGCTTGTCGATACGTGTAAGATCGGTGTCTTTATCGAAGACAGACATAAACATTGAATGAAAATTTGCCCACTTCGTATATGCACCACTAAATTTTGGTAGAGTTAGCAACGGGAGACGTGACCGATTAGCATTTACGACGATTGATGGAGTCTCAGTGGTGGTCGTTCTAAGTGTGGAGCAGTGCTGCAAAGCATTTCGCTTTCCTATCTCACGTTGCAGGTTAGCTCTGTGATTGACTACAACAGCATCGAATTTGCTGGGTATAACACTAGTAATAGCCTCGAAATCTAACTCCTCCAAATTTATGTGTGTGGCTGTGAAAGTGGATTTTCGTTCCTGCAATGAATCTAATAATGCTATTAAATTATACTCATCCATGGAATTTAGCGTCTCAGTGTTCATTTGGGTAGCTAAACGTTGAAGTTGGTCAAATAAGGCGCTGGTTTTTAATCGAAGATAATTTAGACGATCAGTTGCTAGCTGTACACCTGCGACCGCACCTGCGCAAACACCAGCGCCCGCATCTCCTGAGATATCCTTGAGTTGAGCACCCTCTTCGGCCATTATGATTGTTGATGATATTTGGCAAAATAAGGTTACGCGAAATTTGCAGTTTATTTATTGCGACGAAAAAAATGTAACAATTTCTGCTTGCAATTGTTAGCAAGAATTTTATTTGCGAAAAATGATTATGTGGCTTATGTGTCAACCACTAATTTTTTTGCGAATGAAAATTTATGCTCGATAAAGCGAAGTTTTGTCAGTGAAAGCGCACGGCGGTCACCAAATGATGAACACGTCGGGGTCACCAAATGATGAACTACCAAGCCTTTTTGGTAGCTAGTGCAAAATTCCAATTAAATAAAAACCAGAAGATTTAACCTTCAATTTAACAATGTTTATTTCGATAAGGACAAATTCGAATGTACGTGGCCGTGGGCTTAACAAAGACTAAAAACTAACTTCTTTTCTTGAAATGCTGCTTGCCAAAATCGCCTGATTTAATAACTGCAGTTTTCCAATGTGAGAATAATTGTACAAAAAAATGTGTCATAGTTAATGAGAGGGCATATGCACAATCATAGATATTTATACATTATACCAAGGCCGGCCATGCGTGCACATTGTGCACTTTTGAGTTTATACTCAACCACCAACGCTAACGATGTGCACGCACGAAGTTGTGCTTTCGGTGGTTCGTCGTTGTTTCACTCATGATGCGGAGTAAGAAAAACAGTGAGCGCAAAAGAAAACGTACATAAATACTACTTTGCGTAATTTAATGAATAATTATTTCCCTTTTATTTTATTTGTTTTATTTTATTTTATTTTATTTTATTTCATTTTATTATATTATATTATATTATATTATATTATATTATATTATATTATATTACATTATATTATATTATATTTTATTTTATTTTATTTTGTTTTATTTTATTTTATTTTATTTCATTTCATTCCATTTTATTTTATTTTATTTTATTTTATTTTAGTTCATTTCATTTCATTCCATTTTATTTTATTTTATTTTATTTTATTTTATTTTATTTTATTTTATTTTATTTTATTTTATTTTATTTTATTTTATTTTATTTTATTTTATTTTATTTTATTTTATTTTCTTTTATTTCATTCCATTTTATTTTATTTCATTTCATTCCATTTCAAAGCAAATAATAAAATATCCTTTTGATTTTATAGTTTCACAGTCCGCATTTTCTTTGCAGCCACTGTACGCAAAATCACTCAAAACTTACGCACACTTATGCAAATGTTTTAGTATTTGTTTGGCCGGCCCTGCATTATACTAACTGATGAGTATTGCTCAGTACATATGCTTGTGTATGTATGTATGTATGTATGTATGTATACCTATTCTTCTAAAAGGGACTAATGCGAGTACAACAGTTAGGTGTTATATCTTATAAAGTAAAAAAAGCGCAGCTATTAAAGTTAAGGTGGTCAGAATACAAGTGGAATTATGGTTACTATCTTAGAAAATATATTCATAGTAATTCATTAGGGTGATGCAGCCAAATTATGTTTCCCATATTACTGAGGTGTCTGCTATGACTCCGAACAGTATCAAACTACGCAAAGCATACCAATTGAATATTTTCATTTGTTACTTTTTTTTGTTTAAACAATAAAACTGTGCTAAGAACCGCTTGGTAACTTTTCAATTTCAATTTCAATTTATTTATTAATAATTACTTAGTAACATAAGCGTATTAAGACTAAGTCTTTTATCACGCAATACAAGCAGAAAAATTATATTAAAGTAACGAATATTTTAAAACAATATATGTAAAATAAAATACAATGAAAAGAAAAACATAAAGGAATAAAAGCAAAAATTATGAAAAAAATATAAAAACAGAATAATTTAAATATAAAAGCAAAATAATTTAAATATAAAAGCAAAATAACATAATGTCTACCAGATAGAAAATTATAGCCACCTCATGATGCATGACCGTTAGTGAAAAAATCAAAAATAAGTTGTTTAAAATAATTTTCCCGCAAAGAATTCCTTATAGATTGAGGAATGGAGTTCCAGAGTCTAACACCGTTTATAAAGAAAAGCCTTTGATTTGTTGATGTGACCGAATGTTCAAGACACATTGGCTTCTTACATTTGGCGCACAGCTTTCTGGTTTTTCTACGGCGTCCTGTTGTTCTGTTTTTGTTCGGCTTAATTTCTTGAGGAATATATGATTTGTTTTGCAAAGTTCCAACGATCGTGAGTTTCTAAGTGAGAAGCAGTTCTGCAACTGGCAAGGTCGTAAACAAATTGTCCATTGTAATGTTGCGGCCACTTCCTTGGTATTTGGCAGACAAATCCTTCACCCCTCGTTCGCCTTGGTTCGTTTCCCTACCAGTTTCTGCTTGGCCAGTATGTATTTGTCCATGCAGTGGATATGCATTTGTGGCATCGCAAATCCACCAAACCTTGATACCATATTTAGCAGGTTTTGACGGTATGCACTGCGTAAACCGTGTGCGTCCACGGTAAGGAAATAATTGTTCATCAATCGTCAAGCATGAGCTGGGCTTGTAATGTGCAGCAAGATTATTGTTCATCATCGTCCACAACTCACTGATCGGTGCTGCTTTATCAGTTAGTAAGCGTGTTGCACGAGTGTTTTTATCGTCAAATCTTAGGAACCGCAATATCGAACAGAAACGGTTGACTCCCATTGTGGCGCGATGTAAAGGATAGTTTTTGACGCTCCATAAATCTCGAACATGTTCTCCATTGCTATGGTTCGCACCAGTCATAATAAGTATGCCAAAAAATGCATACAGCTCTGTTATTGACACAGGCGTCCATGACTTAGGAGTTGTGTTTGGATGCGCATTGTTGTAAGCATCATAAGTTTCTTTTGCTAACTTATTTGTGTGGCGCATAATTATATCAGCAATTTGAACGTTCATGAAACATTTGAATGTTTGCTCTATTGACAACATTTCAGTGCATCTAGCTGGTCCAGAACTTTCTCTTATAATCACCCCTATTACGGTCGTCAATGCTAACTTCGACGTCAATTCTTTGTCGACATCACTTTGTATCGACATCGACATCAACACACGGCAAAATGGGTATTTACTAAAGCAATGTATTGATGTTGACGTGTTATCGATAATTTTACAAAAAAAACTGCGATCTTTACAGTTTGTCGTGAATTTTATTGTCACGAAAAATTAAAAATTTACCGATTGCGAGCGTTTAACTAATTTTCTTTACAAAAATTCATAGTATTTTCATCTTAACTGCAGATTTTCCTGAAAAAGGACAGCAACGGAGTGATTTTGACTTTGGATGGTTATTGCCTAGTTTAGCTGTCAACTGCTAAAAAATTCGCTAAAATTATGGAAGGGGGCTCAAAAGACGGGGTTTGGCCTCAGAATCACGAATCCGGAAGCGATTTTTTAATTTTTTGTTTCAGTGAAAAGTTATGGTCAAAAAACCGAAAATTGACTCGGGTCGATACCAAAATTGGGGGGGAATCCATGGTATTTATGTGCAGAACACCTTTCTGAGCTGGTGACCTTATAATAAATAACCCTGGGCTACGCCATATCAAGTCCGGGTGGTTGCCTGAACCGCGGCAACATGCCACCTTACTCATTTTTTTTGGCGCAGTGTAATGTAATTACAACAACCACATGAAAGCTTGCAACTTTGATTGCAAATACCTCTTCAGAGAAGCAAATTATTAAAAAAGGGCTTCCGGATTCGGGATCCTGAGGCCAAACCGCGTCTTTTGAGCCCCCTCCTATAATTTTAGCTAATTTATTAGCAGTTGACAGCTAAACTAGACAATTACCAGTTTTCTAATACACATTTTGTATTCATGCACAAAAATGTTTTTTATCGGACTCGAGTGATAGTTCCAGCGATGAAAAAAGGAGATTTTACCCTTTAAAATCAACAGGAACTGTCCCCCTTTTAAACCCTTTGGCAAGCGTGGGATTATTTTCCAGATCTGAAACTAGTTGCTTTAAAAGGAAACTTTAACGATGAGCTGTACGAGCTTTACGCAGACCTGCCATAGTTCAGCGGATTAAAGCCCAGAGGCTAAAATTGTTTTGTGTTGGTTATTTTAACCATTTTCTTTATTTAAACACAATTGTATATTAAAAAAAACACAAAACAAAACTATTTTACCAATTTGCAGCACGTCGACACGCTTGTCGTCGCACAAAATGGTTGTCAATACATGTCAACACAGTGTCACAATTGCCTTAGCCGATACCAAAAAAGCATCGACCATAGTCAAATGTTATCGATTTTGACAACGCCGATACCAATTTAAGAACGTCACCTAAATTCATTTAAGTATTGACAACCGTAATAGGGGTGAATATTTTGTCTGAGTACCTGACGACTTACATTTGGTTCTTTCATCCACTCAGTACCATCACGTGTAACAAATTTTTTGTCACTAGCAGGTAATTCATTATTTTCTTCTACTTCTTCTTCTTCATCGTCCTTATAGTCCGAATAATCAGGTAATACTTCTGCGGCACTTTGCGAAACTTCAGCATCGTCATCATCAATTTCAATGTAATTGATTTGAATTTCTTCTTCATCTTCTGAGTCAAAATCATAGGGAGCGTCATCGTCACAAATTTCATCAAATAAAGATTGTATATATGATTCTCGCTGTTCCTCAGTTAGCCTGCATAATAAAAAAAATGAGTATATATTTACATTGTTGCTTATTTTATATTTGTTACCTTCTATATGCTGCACTTGATAAATATTCGTTTCTTCTTGAAGCCATTTCGTATCCAGTTATTTATAGTTTCAGTTATATTTATTTTCACTTATATTTTTACTTCTTACACTTTTGAGCACCAAAACAATAATGAAAATATCAACAGGCAGCATTTATAACATCACCTCGTGTGAAAACAACCCTTGCAGCTGCATATAAAATACAAAACCCAGTTATACCAGTGTATTTGCTACCTACGTACCCATACCTTGCGCGACCTTTTTGCACATATCTTTTGAACCAGGTAGAATATTTCAATGAAATAAAAACCAAAATGTGTATTCGTTGTTACTCTACAAGTATATAATTATAAATTATATTATTTTGTTTTGCATTTATCAGGACAACAACAAAAACAAAAATCCACTGTTGCATGTCCTGACTTTATTTGCCCATATCGCTGGAACCAGTAGGAATATTCGAATGAAACAAAAGACAAAATACTTGTTATATATTAAAATATACATTTAAAAAAAAAAATCATAGAAATCGGTTCAATAAGCATTAAAAAAAAAACCGCAAAATAAGGTCCCGGGTACAAACGTATCCCGGGTGTGTCTTTTCGTGGTATTTTCTGGGTGTGTGTTCTAGGGTTAACCTCGCCTGGCATTTGCAATCTTAAAACTTTGCGCTCAACTTCAGAGGTACGCTACATTGAACGCTTTGACGCTTCCCTTTTATACATTTGTTTTCGTTATTTATTTCTTCGCATTCAGAGTGTTTTGGTTAACTTATTAATTTAATTGAGAAAAAATTAATTAATTATTACTTCCTCCAACTTTTTATTCTTAAATTAAAGCAAAGTCATCAACATCTGATTGTCAAAGCAAGCAAAGCAAGCAAAATTTGAGAGTTTGCCAAATTTGCCATGCTTCGTTTAAATACGTATACTGAACATTTCTGTCAAAGTCAAAGTTCGAGGTAAAGTCAAAATAAAGCTTTATGTAATTGACTCTTAAGCCCCAATTACATAAAACTTTATGAAACTTTGACAAAGCGCGCCTCAGATTTGAGCATTTGCCAAAATCTTGCTTCGCTTTATGTTCCACAAACTTTGTATGAAAGTGGAATCTACAAAGTTTTATGTAATTGGGGCTTTAAGTCTTGTGCGATTATCGATAATAATTTCCCAGGAAATTATCCGAAGAGCAGGGTTCCTTTTCAACAGACTTCTTAACAAAACTTCAAAGGCCGTGTGCCATATAGTTGAAAATCGTAAATTTTGATCTTTTATGTTAAATTCTGGCAGTTATGAGAATTGACCCTAGCCCAGGGGGAACAGGAATGCGAGCTTTATTAAATATTCAGGTGAAAAAATTCAAATGTGCATTCGTGATGTAGATTTAGAGTGAAAGTTCAAAGGCTTCTACTTTTATAGTCTATAATTAATTTATGGATATTTCTAGTTAAATTGGGTTTATTTATTGGAGAAAGTTCTGCCTTTTATGAGAGTTGTAATAAGTTGTTATTTCTTTAGTTAACGTGGAAGTATTAGTCAATAGTAACTGCCGCATGTTTGAAATGTATGGGTCCGATTGCAGAAGAATTCGATTTATCAAATCTTCGTTTGTCAGTTTTCGAGTCATTTTTCTGGTGTGGTATCGCCGAAAGTCTTTGATAATTTTGTTATTGGCTTCAGCTGCCTCTTCCGAGAGTTGCCCTATTCCAAGCATATCGTCCCCTTTTTGCGTTTTTATCGTAACCACCATTTTTTCGAAATTTACTTTTTGATGCAAATTTGTTCATCATCCCTTAGCGCATCATCTGGAAAAAAATTATAGCTGAAATCCTTACAGTTATGTCAAAAAATGGCTATCTTTTTTATCGTATCCACCAATTCATAAATGAAAAAATAAAAAAAAAATTTAAAAAATGCTCTCCTGTAAAATTTGGGTTTTGGCGTTTACGATAAAAACGCAAAAAGGGGACGATATAGTGATTTATCACATCTGAGCCGTCCCAACAAACATTTAGGCTTGAGTTACGTTAGTTCTCAAGTTGAGATCTAAGTATCTTCTAAAACCTGAAGCGTCGTTTCTCAAGACAAAAACCATGATTCAATTATTACGAGGTTAGCTCTTCCCTGACAGATTTGGAAAATTGATGAATTTATGAATTCTACTAGACAGATGCCGGTTATTTGATCGGTTATGTAACCGAATTGCCTAATGTGACTTTTGGGTAGTTTTCTTAGTTATTTTCTTAAGGCGAGTGTGCAAAAAATAACCATGTCTTTGCTGTGCGTTTGTTATGTGTGACGCAAACGTGTAATAGCTGTAATGGTTATGAATAACGCAAATGTAAGGCAGAGGCAATGGAAGCATATCTCTCACTCATTGCGTACCGCCGCTGAGGCCACTATAGGGTTCCAGCGAGCCCGCAAGAACAACTGGTACGATGAGGAATGCAAAACTGCCTCGAAAAAAAAAGGACGCTGCCTACAAGGAGACGTTGCGAACGGGCGCAACCCGCAGTGTATGGCAACAATATCGTGAGGCAAAGAAGGAAGAGAGACGCCTTTTCAGAAAAAAGAAAAGTGAGGCCGAAAGGCGTGAGTGTGAGGAGCTTGAGATGCTGGCAGACAGGAATGATGCCCGAAAATTCTATGAAAAGATCCGGCAGATGACGGAAGGTTTTGAGACCCGGGCAAGTTCCTGTAAGGACAATAATGGCGACCTGGTAACCGACGTACAGAATATATATTATTATTCTAAAACACGGCACTTAGCTAGACTAAACTACAATACGTATGTATATAAACGAAATGTATATCAGATGAAAGCTTACCATGAGCATGTTTGCAAAAAATTATAACAATTCCAATAGGTTAATTTGTTCATGAGAAATTAGCGTTTAAAGTTTGCTTATTTAGCCCTGCATTGCTTTTGTAGTGAAAGTAGCGCAAAATCATATGTACTTACATACATACATATTTACATTTTTTACAATGTTTGTCTATTTCGACTGAAATCAATGCTAGCATTATATGCACATATGTATGTATATTAGGGTGATTCAAATAAAAAAAATTTGGTTATTTTTTCGGTCTTACCCCCTGACACTTTAGGTATTGACGAGAAAATAAGCTTTGCAAAAAATTAGCGCTCTAACTTAACCCTTAGGGTTGGCTATTTTTTTCGCCCTTTCCCATACATTTTATATGGGGAAAAATGGTATTTTTTCCAAAGTGAATTTTCTTTCAATTTGTGAAACTTTTTTGAAAATATTTTTACATACTCTTAAAGCTGAAGCTTTGAAGCTTCCAAAATGGTAAGCCATGTGCGAATATCTTAACTATTAAAATAATTACAGCCTCTTAAAGTTTACTAAATTTTATACGTGTTACTGTGTATGTGTGTGCTATAGTACAAAACTCAGCCATTTTCAAATGGCTCTAATTATCTGATACGTTCACCACTAGCACTTGAAAGTGACTAGGCCACCGAAAGTGTATACTCCAAAACGCAAAACTGATGCGGTGGACGCGAAGAAAGATGTTGATGAGAAAGCTGCAATAGATATTATTTAGTTAATTAAATTTTTATTAAAACTTACCAAATTGAAAGCTTTCAGAAAATTAATTTCGAAGAATATAAACAAAACAAGCGTCAAAAAATTTCAGTGCTGTTGCAATTTTGTTTGTATCAAGAATATTGGTTTTTACTACCGTTTTCACAGGAAGCAGCACTCTTAAAAAATGGTAGTCGGTATGGGAGCGTGAAGCCGGGTAGACTGAAAAACGTCTCGGACTGCTTAACCTTATATTATTAAACAATGATTATAGTCATTGCCCTAGTGAGAAATGTTATTTGTTGAATTTTAATGGTGAGGAAATCGTAATCTATATATATAAAAATGAATTTGCGTTCGTCTAACACACTTTCACTCACTATTGTATTCACCGAATCTGAATATTTTTTTTGATTTGATATTGCCAGTATTTGCTCCGTACAAAAATCTCGTATCACTCAAATTTTAACCTTATTTTCTAAATAATTGTGGATTTTATAGCCAAAAAACCATTTTGAAGTTTATATTTGTCATGGAATTTAGTAAGTAACTTTACATAGTTCTTTTTTATATAATGCAATAAATCTGTGGCAATAAAGACAAACAACCGAAGTATTTTATTTTTCCAAAAGTGTAGTGGAAATGTATGGAATTTTGAAATGGTTTTTTGGCTTTAACTTTCACAATTTTTGAGCAAAAGTCATGAAAATTGTTGTGATTACACAGCTCTACAAAAAAAATTGCTGTCCTGAGTATTTTTGCAAATCCTTATGCCTTGTGGTACCCAAATAAAGATTGCATTCAAGAAATTCCCCGAAGTCCTCTAGTTTTTAAAATAATAACCTGTTCATCCTGAGCCACTATTTAGCATTAAGTAGGCTTGCCATACGTCAGGCATTTGGCCTGATTGTCAGGCATTACATACTTTGTCAGACAATCAGCCGCCATTTATATTTTGTCAGGCATTTTGAAAACGTTTTTGAAGTTTACTTCTTTAGCGGCATGCATTTGAGAAAAACTGCAACGAAATTGGAAGACAACAACCATATGAATGTTGTTGTTGCGAAGCGATAGCGTTTTACAGGAGCCAGTGTAGCTTTGTATGTATGTACGTTTATTTTATTGTGGAATTTTACGAACTAACCACACCACACCACTGATGTATTTGCCAAGCATAGCTTTGTCCAAGACTTAAAAAACGCTTAAGACTGTTAAATATACTTCTATGAATTTTATGGTTTTCTGGCTGTGTTCTGTTTAAATTTCACTTTAGTCAGGTATTGGGGTGAAAAAATTATGGCCAGCCTAGCATTAAGCCCAAAACGCTGTATTTATTTTGTCATTTACCATACAAATTCTGACACCAAAAGCAACTAAATGCTACAATATTTTTGCATTAGCATAATTATGCACATGCACACCCTGTACTCAGCTACGAAATAATCGTTTCGAACTTGAAAAAGTTCGATCACTAGTTGCTTTTTCTTTTCTTAACATTCTTCCATTCTCTGCCATTCGTAAACAATTAAAAAAATTATTTTGTTGAAAAACTAGCAAATTCGCGCTCGTGCTTAAATAAAATTAAAAAAGTGAAACTACAATCACAAGCATCAAACAATATAAAATGGCCAAATGTATAAAATAAAGTTCGACTTTTTGTAAACATACTCATAACCTAAACTAGGTGAAAAGATGTGGTTTCACCGCTTCAACTACGTTTGTTAACGCATCTTGATAAATGTCAGAGATATTGTCAAAATAATGTCAAAAAAATTTGTATTAAAAAATCTAACTTTCCGTTACGTTTTTCTCTAATAATTTTTTAACTACTTAGTACATATTATGTACTTATTTCTCTTTTTAACGACCTTCAACTTTTTTATATACAAGTAGGCGTTCTTAGGATATTCTAGTATAGAGCCTGCATAAAAAGTTCAAATTTGTACTCAAAATTTGCAGATTTTTGCAGAATTGTGGGGAAAAGCAGGAAACATTGATTTGAATGGTATTCGTTAGAGTAAATACTTAGGTTAGGTTCAAGTGGCTGCCGCAGAGGCACACCTAGGCCAGTATTAAAAGGCCCGTTGTGATACCACCAACAATAGGAAAGTCAGTTCCGGGACCCTGCCATATGGAAAATCTCGGTATTAACGGAATTCTCCACATAGCAGAATCCCGGGACTGACCCTTCTATACCGATACCGTTACTCCTCCTCGAACCATTTAGATGACTTGATGAAGGCCATCAGGTCCTTTATGTCCAGCTCCGTGACCTGGCGTAGGCTGACCAGGAAGGGAACTCCCAAAAAGCGCATTCTCGCGCCACTTAAAGCCGGGCAGTTGCAGATGAGGTGCTCCACCGTTTCCTCCTCCTCATCATCCTTATAACTCCTACAGCATCGTCGGTAGTAAATACTTACTTTAAATAAAGTTGTGCCTAGTTTTACATACAAAAAATTTATGGTATGGAAACCCAGCCTCTTTTTCAATCCAAAATTTTTGGCTCGCAACTGTATTTGGACACTCTAAATCATAAGAATTTGCAAAAATATTGAGAGAAAAAAAATGTATATTTCAGAGCTGTCGAAATTTTTGGCTCAGCACTGGATGAAAAAATCTAAAACCTAAATCAGATCCAGTTCTTTCTTGAATGCAGTCTTGATTTGGATACCCAAAAAAAATGAAAATTTGCAAAAATATTTTTGTTTTTGTAGGGCTGTGTTATTTGCTGATTTTGAATAAAACTTTTCCGGTTTTCGATTTTTCGTAGCATATGTCCGTATTTTTCTAATTTATTCCCTGTCTTTTAAGGTATTGTACAGATTTTATCGCGGATATTTGTGAAAAAAGGTTCGGACCGCTGCGTACGGGCCTGGCATAAGTTGATAATATGCAATAGCTTTACCGCGGCAGTCCACGAGTGCCACACGTCCTTTTTTTTTAATTGCTTTTGTGACTAGTTTTTCAATAACAAACACAAAAAAAATGAAAGGAAATATACAAAGAAAATGTAGTGTCATATGGACATTACATAACTAAGCAATTTTGGTATGCACATTTTCCCGTTTTTATATTAAACTGGAATATCCTAGAACATGTGAATGTTTATTAACAAATTATGTTTCGTTGAAATGAGAAATAAGTAGAGATTGTTTCAAAATAGATTATATATAAACTAGTTAACAAGTTATTAGAGAAAATCGTTACTAAAAGTTGGATATTTTTATAATTTTTTTTTTTTTAATTTAGTTATTGTTATTATTGGTCATTATATTTACGAACTTTGAAAACAAGTTGAACAACAAAAAAAATAGGCGAAAATATAGCTGCAATTTGCCTGCAGGCACACTAAGCAGTATTTGGTGTAATGGTTACACACTGCGGTTTAGGAATTCCTAATCTCCTCTCCTTGGTCCGATGACCAGTAAAGGTGATGAAAAATTTCTAAGCAACAATACAAAGAGGTTTGCAAGATCCTTCAACAACATCGAAATTGCAATCATCGTAGTTGGTTTGTACCATTTTTCAACTTGTTTTCGCCAAAACTCATAAGAATAATGATAAAAATTATTCGACTGGTCAAAACACCACACAATTTTAAAAAAAAAATTTTCACAATATCTCTCACATTTATCAAGATGCGTCAACACCTTGTATACGGTTGTTGAAGCGGAGAAATCACATCTTTTCAACGACACCAACATCAAGTTAATAGGACTAACAGAGAAAAGTTATGGAGCAATATATGCCATAACCTATGTAAAAGGGGGTTTTGACCACAGGAGTTTCTTGATTGCAAACTTTATTTGGGCATAAGAATTTTAAAAATACACAGGGCAACAATTTTTTTTTTTTTTGTAGAGCTGTGTTATAGATGTTACTATCGAGAATTCGATGGTGGTAATAACTCAATTTTGACCAAAATATTATTTTAATAAAAATAATTGTCGTAGCATAAGCCCAATTTTTGGCTCATAGGTAAGTCTATTTTGCCTTCATAAAATCAAGTTACTGTCTGAAATTTTTTTCAAAAATCTTTGTTTTCTGCCCTTTTCTTTTATTTTTTTCAAATTATTATTTTTATACCAGTAAAATTAAGTGTCTGAAGTTAAATTCATTGGTTTTCATAAAACACCAGCCATTTAAGCAAGGGAAATCGCAGTAAGAATGAAGAAAAGTCTCCATCTGTGAGGTGTCTAGCTGAAGCTTTTGCCATGGGACGAAGTATAAAAATACCTGATACTACTTAAGGTCAGTGTTCTGCGACACATGTGTTAAGATCCGACAAACCAAAGCAGCCAAAATGGGACAAAGCCAAAGACAAAAGTGAAATTGCAGTAAGAATTAAAAAAATTCCCCAACTTTGACGTGCCTGGCTAAAGTTTTCGTCATGAGGCGAAGTATAAAAATGCTAGAAACAATCTTTAAAGAACTACCCACAGAGAACATTGGCAGGACAACGTCTGTCGGGTCAGCTAGTTTGTAATATAAATTGATTCCATTGTGAAAAAAATGGGTTAAAATTAGAAAAACTCGATCTTTTTATTTAAATTTCAACAGTTAATAACTTTTGAAAGAGTAACTTAGCGAAAAAAAAGTTTTTTAATCTTTATTATAGCCCACTACCTAGCTTGTACATTTTTGTAGATATTTTTTGCAATTTTTGTTTGAGGCTACACAGTAAAAATAAAAGTCTAACTTTAATACCTTTTTGGTGTTTATATATAACAACGCCGAAAAAGTATTAAATTAATACTTCGGTCTGATTTCTCGTGAGAGAGGAATTCAGTCGAAGATTCTCTCCGGCAAAAAAAAAAAAAAAATTACAGTTTTATTATATTACCTTCACCGAGAGTCGAACTCACAATTTATTGAATGCTCAACGCAGATGTCTACTATCAAGCCATCGAGTACTTATGTTTGTCAGCGTCTAATTGCACTGTTGTTTTTATGTCCTGATTTTGTAAATCACGGTGACTAGACGCGACGCGGTCACTCACTTTCACCATCACCCTCAAGTTCGTAATTTATAAGCACGTAAGTTTTCGCGTTAATCCAGTTACGTTATCACGACGCAGTCACTGCGTTTGACAGGTCTGCGTTCGCGGTAGTTGGCAATTCTGCTAGCTAACACAAACAAAAATGTAAACCAGCCACAAAGTAAAATAAAATGTTTTAGTGCTCTTGCCTTATTTCTATTGTTGAAATTATGAAATTATAAAATTTTGTGAAAAGAGTGTTATAGTGAGGATTTGTTTGTGTTTGAGTGTTTTGTTTTGCATTTGTGACTGTTTATTCTTCGTTTTCGTTGAAGTTGGGAAACTTCAGCAGCTACCGAGTGCCAAACCGCGTTGAAACATGTCAGGAGACATATTTTTATGTGAAATATGTATGTTTATATTTGCATAGAAGTTTGCAAATTGTTGTATGTAATATAAGGGTGTTATGTAATAGATGGTGTAGGACCGCGGTTAAATAAATCTTCGCATTGGACTTCAAATTTTTGTAGAGAGCTTAGGTTCGCCGTCAGAAAAATTGGTATTTGTTTCCTTAAGGGGTCAGCTGCTAATAAATTAGCTAAAATTATGGGAAATAACTCAAAAGACGGGGTTTGGCCTCAGGATCATGAATCGAAAAATGTGCCGAGTCCGATACCAAAATTGGGGCGGAATCCATGGTATTTATGTGCGAAACACCTTTCTGAGTTGTCGGCCTTCGGCCGCGCTTATAAAAATAAACCTGAGCTATGCCATCTTAAGTCCGGGTGGTTGCCTAATAAAATTACAACAACCACATGAAAACTGGCAACTTTGATTGCAAATATCTCCAGAGAAGCAAAATATTAAAAAAGCGCTTCCGGATTCGTGATCCTGAGGCCAAATCCCGTCTTTTGAGCTATCTCCCACAATTTTAACTAATTTATTAGCAGTTGACCCCTAAAGGAAACAAATATCGAAAAATAACTTAAAAAGTCCCAATCGATCCAAATTACCCATGCCTCAAATTGTTTTCTGTTTTTTTTTTTAATTTTTTTTTTAAATTGCTAAAAAAATATTAGAAATAAGTAAAGTGATTCCAGCAAACGCGACCCAAAAGCAAGTGTTTAGTTTGACAACTAAAATGACTGTTCGCGTCAGTTCGCGTTCTTATATGTTACCAAAAAACGTAAGAAACGTACTCATATTCACCCACAGTCACTTACAGTCACGAAGTGATTTATAAACTACGAATTGGGTTTCACTTGGGTGAACGTGACTCTTCGCGTCGCGTTTCGTTTTATAAAATCAGACCATTAATGTAGTATCGCAATAGCGACGAACCGCGTGCTCTGAGCAAACAAACCACCGGACTTAATTTAATGCTAAAAAGTAATTAATTTAATACTTTTCCGGCTTTGTTTTAAAACAAATAGTACCTAAAACATTATAATGAGAGAAAGCGCTAGGGAGAGAGCGCTTTAGTATTATTTTGGTATTATTTTAAAACTATTTGGAATTAAACAAAATTCAGAGTCTTAAATTAATACTATTCAGTATTAAAACTCAAATTTAATTCCAAAAAGGCTTAATTTCAATACCGACTGGTATTAAAAGTAATATTTCCTCTGATAGACCTCTAGAATTTAATATTATGATCCATAACTTTTAAAGTAATTTTTTTATCATTCTGAAAAATAAAATCAATGGTCCGTAATCTAGTCAAAATTTAACATGATTTTATGTTAGTTAAAGCTTTTTTGACAGATAGCACATATAAAGTTGTGTCAAAAAGCTATTTGGCCCAGTCCAAAATAGCTATATGTACATAGATAACAATAGTCAAAAGCTCAGTTCAATATTTCCTACTTAATAAAATTGTTTGTTGTTGCAGAAAAATTGGTTATCACCGAACTTCGTTGCTTCATCGAAAAATTCACAAAATGACAGAAATGCCATTAAATAGATGCAATGCGAAACATAATTTAATTTCAACTACCCCTTCACCAACAAAGCTTTGTCATATAGTAAAGAATTCCGACTTCGAAGGTTATGGCTTCAGTTTACATTCAGAAAAAGTCAAACCAGGTCAGTACATAGGGAAGGTTGACCATAACTCTCCAGCGGAATCAGCAGGGCTAAAAGAAGGTGACCGCGTTATTGAAGTCAATGGAGTTAATATAATCCAGGAGTCTCATAAACAGGTGGTGCAACGAATTAAATCCATATCGCACGAAGTCCGATTGCTCATAGAAAATACACTTGGTGATCACACAGACCTTGAAAGCAGAGCAGCGGGTATAACAAAGATCAACAACAGTTCGAGAGAAGT
>CAXKVI010000069.1:250000-259213 GCA_964058755.1 Campiglossa producta | reverse complement strand
CCATTACCATACCATTACCATACCATTACCATACCATTACCATACCATTACCATACCATTACCATACCATTACCATACCATTACCATACCATTACCATACCATTACCATACCATTACCATACCATTACCATACCATTACCATACCATTACCATACCATTACCATACCATTACCATACCATTACCATACCATTACCATACCATTACCATACCATTACCATACCATTACCATACCATTACCATACCATTACCATACCATTACCATACCATTACCATACCATTACCATGGGTTAATATGAAGCAAAATAAAATTGACCAAAACTTTGTTTTGTATTTTGAATTTGAGAATGTTTTGTGTCATCCAAAAACCACAAATTCATTTATAGCAATTTGTACTGAACTCGCCCTATGACCCTCATGAACATACAAATGCTCTATTGAAAATTATTCATGTAAATTTCCCACCAAAAAGTGACCTTCACTTTGCGGACACTTTGTGGGTGTGAACTAATGGGATTCCCAACACGCTACACGAATAACTATTTCAAATTAAATTTTAATTTACAATTTGCAAACTATAACAACATAAAAAGCAATAACAACATTGTCAACCAAAAAGAGGTGGATACGCATCGTAAAACAAAAATAATTTTACAGAATTTGTAGTATTTGTCTCGGTCGTTTTGTGACTTGCAATTGTGGAATATAAACAAAAAGAGGATGGCTATTAAAAAAGTCAAGGCTAAATTAAATGATTGCAGTACGCGTTTATGTTGCATGTTGCAAGTTTTTAGTTGAATAATAAAATTTACACTTTCACACGCATAGGCGACGTGCTGTTAGTTTGGTGTGTTGGATTTTTGTATTTAATAAAATTATATGAAAGTATATGGCATTCTCCATATGGCTGGGTCCCGGGACTGACTTTCCTAGTGTTGATGGTATCACAACGGGCCTTTTAATACTGGCCTAGGTGTGCCTTTGCGGCAGCCACTTCAACCTATATGGCATTCACAGAGATGCTACCGATGTATTTTTGTGGGTTTAAAGTTGGATCCAACTGCAGTCAGCACATGTAGTTGAAGCTAACACTTTGATTAGATTATTTGAAGGCGCCTCTGTGAGTTTTTGAATCGACAATATTCTTCGTCTGGTTAGGCGCTTTTCAAGCCTCCGTAAAGGGAATTTATTCCAAAAGTCGGGAAGCAGATCTTACCTAGAGATTTTGTTCTTTTACCGCAATGCTCAACAGGTGCTCAACAGTCTCATCCAACCCAGAAGATTACAGATGCGTTTCTAGCTATTGTCCAGTACTGATATATACCGGCCTTGATAAGTCCCAGGGGTGTAAAGACTACTTCCGTCTCACAGACATCAAGAGCAGATCAACCACAAGACAGGTCTTCCGTCATCTCATTTCCTTATATATTACGATGTCCCGGCAATCATGTTAAAGGAAAGATATGTCGCCTTGCAGGTCTCGTGGTCCATTCCCTGCATTGACCAACTTAGCTCGATATTATATTGACCCGAGATCCCGAAGAGCGGCCTGGCCGTCATAGAAGATTACCATCCTATAAGATAGGGAGTTCTGCGAAGGTGATCGCGCCTGCTCCATTTACTATTTTCGATCCCTTTAATATGGGAGTCGTTAACATTGCAAAGCTTAAGTCAACTCTGGAATGCTGTTTCTTTGATAAAAAGATTGATCGGTGGTTTGTTGCATATCACGTTCAAAGCTTCTGTTAGGCAAAATCTAGTCGCCTTGTGGTAACATTAGATGAAACTTGCTTGAACTTTGCCCAGCATTTTGCTTTTGTAGTTCACCTCGACTGCCTTTTACCACATTATTGTCCCGTAGGCTGAAAATCGGTCAAACTCTGGAATCAACTTTGAACTCCTTGGTATCCTCCCATTAACTCTGCTTCCTGCAAGAGCCCAGTTAAAATACTATATCCGAAACTTAATTTATGAATATTTATTACACATTTTACGTATAAATGTAGGTACATAGGTAGGTATTCACAAAATGCGGAAACGTTGCCCAACCACAATATAAAAGCAAAAAATGCATAATAACTCACACTGTTTATAAAAGGCGCCGATGATAATAAATATTTTTACAAAAGCAGAAAAATCACAATTAACACTTTTTGCCAATATTCTTTGTTGTTTTCATGTAATGAATTTTGGTATAAAAATGCAAACCGCAACATAGTAATTTAATTAGCCTTAATTGTGGACACATGTAACAAACAAAACAATTTAAAAAGCTCGATTGAAACTAATTCTTTTGTTATGATGATTGCGATTTTAACGCTTTAAACGTTTAATGACTTAATAAAAGACAATAGAAAATATTTGCTTAACATTACCTTGAACACATTATTGGCACCACGATAAAATCAGATGAATTTTGTTTACATTTAACCAAAATTAGTTACAGATTTAACCAAAATAAATTAAAATAAAATTGAATTAAAAAAAAATAAAATAAATTAAAATAAAAAATATAAAATAAAACAAAAATAAAAAAAAATAAAATAGAAAAAAAAAATAAAAAAAAAATAAAGAGAAAAAAATTAAAAAAATAATACAAAATTAAAAAAAATAAAATAACATAAAATTAAATAAAACAAAAAATATAAAAATAACTAAATATAAAGTTTATTTTACTTAAAATAAATAAAATGAAATAAAATAAAAATAAATAAAAAAAAATAAAATAAAATACAATAAAATAAAGTAAAATAAAATGAAATAAAACAAAATAAAATAAAATAAAATAAAATAAAATAAAATAAAATAAAATAAAATAAAATAAAATAAAATAAAATAAAAGAAAAAAAAAAAAAATAAATAAAAAATAAGATAAATAAAATAAAATAAAGTAAAATAAAATAAAATAAAATAAAATAAAATAAAATAAAATAAAATAAAATAAAATAAAATAAAATAAAATAAAATAAAACAAAATAAAATAAAATAAAATAAAATAAAATAAAATAAAATAAAAAAATAAAATAAAATAAAATAAAATTGAAAAAAAAAAAATAAAATAAAACAAAAATAAAAAAAAAATAAAATAATGAATTAAATAAAAAAAAATAAAAATTAAAAAAAATAAAAAGAAAAAAATAAAAAAATAATATAAAATTAAAAAAATAAAATAACATAAAATAAAATAAAACAAAAAAAATAAAAATAACTAAATATAAAGTTTATTTTACTTAAAATAAATAAAATGAAATAAAATAAAAAAAAATAAAAAAAAATAAAATAAAATACAATAAAATAAAGTAAAATAAAATGAAATAAAACAAAATAAAATAAAATAAAATAAAATAAAATAAAATAAAATAAAATAAAATAAAATAAAATAAAATAAAATAAAATAAAATAAAATAAAATAAAATAAAATAAAATAAAATAAAATAAAATAAAATAAAATAAAATAAAATAAAATAAAATAAAATAAAATAAAATAAAATAAAATAAAATAAAATAAAATAAAATAAAATAAAATAAAATAAAATAAAATAAAATAAAATAAAATAAAATAAAATAAAATAAAATAAAATAAAATAAAATAAAATAAAACAAAAAAAAAAAAATAAAATAAAATAAAATAAAATAAAATAAAATAAAATAAAATAAAATAAAATAAAATAAAATAAAATAAAATAAAATAAAATAAAATAAAATAAAATAAAATAAAATAAAATAAAATAAAATAAAATAAAATAAAATAAAATAAAATAAAATAAAATAAAATAAAATAAAATCAAATAAAATAAAATAAAATAAAATAAAAGAAAAGAAAATAAAATGAAACAAAAAAAATAAAAAATAAGATAAAATATAAAAAAAAATAAAATAAATGAGAATAAAATAAAATAAACTAAAATAAAATAAAATAAAATAAAATAAAATAAAATTAAATAAAATAAAATAAAATGAAATAAAATAAAATAAAATAAAATAAAATAGAATAAAATAAAATAAAATAAAATAAATAAGCTAAAATAAAACAAAATAAAATAGAGTAAAAAAAATAAATTTAAATAAAATAAAAAGTAAATTAGTTAAATTAAATTATATAAAGTCTTTACTTTACAAAGTTAATAAAATAAAAGAATAAAAAATCAAATATAATAACATAAAATAAAATGCAATGAAATGAAAAAAGATGAAATTTATTAGACGATAATATAGCAAGAAAAATTCATGTGATTATAATTTCGAACAATAACATTAGGGATACTCCCTATTATGCTAGTATACCTTGTGCGAAATATCATCGTGCTATCCTAATCAGTTTAAAAGTTAGGACCAGGCAAATTTTAAAAAATTCACCATTAAAAGTGGGCGGTTCCATGCCCACTATACAAAATTTGTGGAAAAATCATAAGAGAATGACCAGGGGAATTCACCTACAAAATTATATCATTTTAGCCATTTCAGCTACCGAGTTTAGACGGCCATAATCGCCTAGGCGGTTAAAGGCTATTTTAAGTAAGTAGGTAAGCTACCGAGAAATTTTCTATATCGAAAAAGGGGGCGTGGTTATCATCCGATTTCGCTCATTTTCAATAGCAAATATCTCAATGTTTACTCATTTTATCGTGTACACGGACAAATGGTTAGACGGACGGACGGACATGCCTTAATGAAATCCTCTTTTCTACCTAAGAACTTTCATATAGTTACACATATATCTATCTCGACTATTTTGTGTAGTTACGTAGTACCGTTATGTGGACAAAATTATAATACCCTTGTACTAGTACTAGTAAGCTGGGTATAAAAATGGATAGGCTAGTTGCATACATTACACGGAACTCATGGACACTGAGTCACAGCTACAATCATATAGCATAGTCATAACAACAAAAAACAAAGTCATTTAAACAAATCAATCTGTTCTTAATCCACCATTAATGTTTAGTGCTTAATAGATTAATGAATTAATAGAAAATAATATTACGAAAGCAGGATAGCAAAGTCCAACGAGCCTTAGATATATGGCTAGAACAATGCACACATAATAGCCCCTAGTAATTCCCCACTTCAAAGAAAACCTCTCGTTTTAATTAGATCAAGTTATTAATTAGACCAACACAAATAATGAGGTAATAAAAAATAACTGCATTACTAATGACCCTAAAATGGCTAACGAAAGGCATAAAGAGGAAAGATTATGTGTTTATAACTCTATTCATACAGAACTTGTTCAAACTGTGACATGGTTAAGAAAAACGCATGGATAATATCCATGTCGGTCGGATATACTTCCACAAGTTGAGCTAACAAGACAAATGAAAATGCAGCGGTACGACGGAATCACTATCTAAGTCTTAAGGCAGTCTGAGTTTTAATGAGATTCACGCATTGTACTTGCACAAGCAAAGTTCCTTCAAGTCATATGCACTGCTAACGTTAGTGGCTGGTCCATTGTAGTTACAATGCATATTCACTAAGGATGTCCTTCAAGACAGAAGATCTATAAATTTTGAATCGGTTCGTGCTTTGTTATCCTGATTTTATTTATGACAATTCCGTGATTCCGATATTTTTGCATCATCGGAAAAAGCCCTCCCCGAATGTTAGGATGAATCCCTATTAATTTTTACCTTTCATGAACATGAAATGGTATTATAACTTTGGTCCGATGTTTGTAAATATGAGAAGAAGAAGAGATAGACCCATCAATAAGTATACCGAAATGATCAGGATGACGAGATGAGTTGATTTAGCCATGTCCGTCTGTCCGTCTGTCTGTCTGTCTGTCCGTCTGTCTGTCTGTCTGTCTGTCTGTCTGTCTGTCTGTCTGTTTGAACGCAAACTAGTCCCTCAGTTTTTGAGGTATTTGGCTGAAATTTTGTATGCGGCCACCATTTTCCAATATAGGAATCATTTGTCGGAACTAGCAAGATTGGACCGATATTACATATAGCTCCCATACAATCGATTGTTCCGATAAACGGATTTTGGGATATAACTCCTGTAATTAAACACGTAGGAACGTGAAATTTTGGACGTATTGCTATTTTTATATGTGAAATATTGATGTTGAAAATCACCGAGATGGGATAAATATTTCACATAGCTCCCATACAATCGATTGTTCCGATAAACGGAGTTTGGGCTATAACTCCTGTAATTAAACACGTAGGAACGTGAAATTTTGGACGTATTGCTATTTTTATATATGAAATATCGATGTTGAAAATCATTGAGATGGGATAAATATTTCACATAGCTCCCATACAATCGATTGTTCCGATAAACGGATTTTGGGATATAACTCCTGTAATTAAACACGTAGGAACGTGAAATTTTGGACGTATTGCTATTTTTATATGTGAAATATTGATGTTGAAAATCACCGAGATGGGATAAATATTTCACATAGCTCCCATACAATCGATTGTTCCGATAAACGGAGTTTGGGCTATAACTCCTGTAATTAAACACGTAGGAACGTGAAATTTTGGACGTATTGCTATTTTTATATATGAAACATCGATGTTGAAAATCATCGAAATGGGATAAATATTTCACATAGCCCCCTACAATCGATTGTTCCAATAAACGGATTTTGTAGATAACTCCTGTAGTTATATAGGTAGGAACGTGAAATTTCGTAACTATTGCTATTTTAGAATGTGGAATGTCGGTGTCAAAAATCAATGAGATTGGACCAATATAACACATCTCCCCCATATAATCGATAGTTCCGATAATTTCGGTATGAGCTTAAGTTAAATTCACACAGGCTGTACTGGGATCAAACAGTGAAAATCGTGACGCTTATTCATGAAAGGTATTTAGCCTTCGGCACGCCGAAGACAGCTTTCCTTATTTATTTTTTTTTTAATTAAGGTCATCCCCAATATTTAGGCACAATTCTATTGTCTCCCCAACATAAGTTTCCAATAAAGCAAGGCTCGAACAAATAACATACGGGTGTATGCTAGACTGTCCCAAAAATGTATGGAAAAAACTGAAGGTTCGAAATTTGATATACATACCCTCTATATCGGCGCGTTTTAACCTAAATAATATGTGTGCGAAGTTTTATTGTTCTAAGATAATGGCAACCCGTGTCGATTTCGAGTTAAAGTTCTTGCTAGCAGCTTACACTAAGTTTGTAAAGTAGTCCAATAAGGCTTCGAAAATTACATTTTGCGTCATATTTAAAAGACTGTGCAACAAATCTCCATCTTTGAGTTTTTAGAAGGATTAAAGGATCCTTTACAAGTATGTTTAAAAAACGTATTCACGAGAAAAGGACATTGGAATTTCGTAAGTATTAGTAGATCAAAGCTTCGAAAATTACATAACTTTAATATTTTTCCCTTGTATAAAGCACTGTGTAACAAGTTGACACCTTTGAATTTATATAAGGACAACAGGATCCTTTATAGGGATATTTAAAAAACATATGTAAGAGAAAAGGGCATTGGAATTTCGAAAGTATTTTAATAGATTGCGTGAAAATATGCTTTCTAGCAAATATAATTGTGTATGTCTGGAAATTTTGCAATAATAGTGCACTTTTTATAGGTCATACACGGCGTATGCGTAATATTTAGTTATTCAAGTAAGAAAAGTTCAGATACATTTTATTCATGTTTTTGTTATGGCGGCCGCCGTGGTGTAGCGGTTAATTGTTCGGCCTTCTACACCAAGTCGTGGCGATTCGATGCCCGACAAAAGTAACATCAAAATTATTTAGAAAAATAATTTTTCTAAACGGGGTCGCTCCTCGGCAGTAGTTTGGCAAACTCTCCGGGTGTATTTCTGCCATGAGAAGCTTCTCAGCAAAAAATTCATTTGCTTTGCAAGTGCCGTTCGGAGTCGGCAAAAAACTGTAGATCCCGCCAACTTGTAGGAAAAACTCAAAAGCAACACACCACAAGTTGGAAAGAGAAGCTCGGCTAAAAATCTCGTTAGAGGTTATGATAACCTGTTGGTATTTCGCCGCCATTAGTTTGTTATGTCTCCGAAACGGATTTACGTATCGAAAAAAAAATATTATCTACGTTCAGGCTCTCATGTAAATCTCTCATTTTATACGAATACTATAAAATCAATATCCTAGGAATCTACTGCCCACCTCCTGTGCATTCCTAAATATTTGTATATCTATATTCAGGACTTTTATTAGATTACAACTTCGTGTTTGTAGGGGTTAGGTTAGGTTCAAATGGCTGCCGCAGAGGCACACTTAGGCCAGTGTTAAAAGCCCGTTTTGATACCAGCAACACTAGGAAGGTTAGGCCCGCGACCCGGCCATATGGAGAATCCCTGTGTTTTCGGGATTCTCCACATACCAGAATTCCGGAACTGACACTCCTCAGCTGAAACCGAGTTTGTAGAAAGATGAAGGATACAAATTTTGAAGAAAAATATTTTTCGTGATGCGTTACAATTTTTGATCCTTTAAAAGGTATTCTGAGCATTTGGTACGAAAAAAACTATGGACTTACTACTTGAGAAATCCTTAAACGGTAAGGATACAGCAATATGAGTAATATGAGTACATAAATAATTAAATTAGCAAAACGCAGTGGACTGCAAGTCGCCACAAGTTGCCGAGATGCGAGATGCATAAAACTTTGTCAGGACAGAAAAATCTTGATTTTTTTAGACAGTCTAATGTATGTATATGTATAATGAACGAAAAAATGCCAACACTGACATGTTAATCAGGCATGAAATTAATTCGTTCCACATTGCCACATTAACATTAATTACATAATGATCTAATGGCCTTATGTCCTAAACCAGAACTCAAATGTAGCCAAAACGTGGATACGATTGCTGATGCTACTACATACACTACATTACTTCCAGCTTAACCCAGTGCTATCAAGCTAATGCTCGTACGTACGTACGCAAAAGTGTGTGCAGATGTGTGGCGATGTAACGATACGTGTAACTAGCTAACTAACTAACTGACCGGGCGCCTATTTGAGTTATCCTCATTTAATATCTGTTAAACTACAAATATGTATGCTTGTATATCCTCCGTAAGCAATACTATAATAATGTTTCGTATAAACATATGTAAGCGGCAATGCCTCATATCGTAGGTAGGTTTATGTAGATGAGCTCGCTGCTACACATGGCTTATGCACTCCAATGCGTGTTAATATCCATGCAGTTACATAAACTTAGTTAGTTTCGCATAAATAATAATGTAATCC
>CAXKVI010000069.1:200000-247500 GCA_964058755.1 Campiglossa producta | reverse complement strand
TATTTTATTTTATTTTATTTTATTTTATTTTATTTTATTTTATTTTATTTTATTTTATTTTATTTTATTTTATTTTATTTTATTTTATTTTATTTTATTTTATTTTATTTTATTTTATTTTATTTTATTTTATTTCATTTTATATTTTATTATAGTTTATTTTATGTTATTTATGTAAATTTATAATAATACTTTTCTTTTCCTGTTTTTGATAATATTCAATAGCGTAACGCTCCCTGTTTTCTACTTCTATGCGTTTTACTGCATTTTGAGCTGGCCAAAATGAGAATCCTTTTATTCACTTTTTTAATTTTTTTCTCACATTCCTTTTTTTTTTGTGTCCTAACTTACCATTCAATCAAAGTCAGAATCAGTCCAGTCCAACTGCTGCGACGTGCTTTCAAAACAGCAACAATGACAGCTACGATAAATAAAGTGAAACAAAAAAATCGGACTGACCAAGCGACTAACGACGCGTTTTCTCCTTCAGACGCTTTGTTTCCCCCAACAAAGCAAGTTACTGAGTGGATGACTAGATGAGTAGATTATTCGACTTAAGGCAGACGTGTGACGCAGTGTGTGTTTGAAGTACTTTATATGAGTGCTGGGTGTGATGAGTGAAAGCCCAGTGTTGACTGAGTGATTGTCATGGCTTAAGCTTAATATGTACGTAGTTCGAATTAGTATACATATGTGTGTAGAGTGTAAGAGTATGTGTGTAAAAATGTTTAAGGCCACATACTGAAGCAACGCATGCAAAAGGATTTCCTCATTTGTTGGACAATGGGATTAACTTTTTGACATGTTGCACAATAAATGACCAAGTGTCAAAGTATTAACTAACATCACGTGCTGCATAGCCACTGAATATTTTAATGTTTATGAGTTAGTGACTTAGAATTTAATCAAAGTTAATAAGCTTTGGATTAGGCAAGCATTAAAAATGCCAAGAAAATTTTAAATAAATTTTAAATTTGGACATGGTTGTAGAAAGATTTCGAGTGTTATTAAATTTTTAAACTCATATATTATGCTCTTGGAAAACTAATAATCTATATATAAATGCGCAATGTTCAAAATTTTTCTCCCTTAATAAAAAAATGCATTCACTTTATAGAGCCGCTGTTATGTGTGTATGTATGTATGGCCACTTGCATTGTTGTGTTTGCATTCATTGCAGTTGCGGAGAGCTCGAGTGTGAGAACAAGAGTTGTTTTGTTGGCAGCAATAATAAACATGAGCCAGCCCGTCAACTTTATTGAGCGTAGGTACAAACAGTGTTTACAAAACAAAATCTGTGAGTGAGTATTCAAATGCTTGCTCAGACATGATTTTTTAAAAAAAAAAGCACAAATAAGCTAGATCATGCACAAGGGCCTTCGTGGCTAGACTTAGTGAAATAAAATAAAATGGAAAATTTACAAAATTAAAAAAAAAAGTAAAATAAGAAATAGAAAAGTGATTGAAAGTAAAAAAGAAATTTGTTGGAAATGAAAGGAAAGGAAATAATATAAAATAAATAAAAATTAAAAAATGAAATAAATAAAAGTATAAAATAAAGGATAGAATAGGAAAGGAAAGGAATGGATAAAAGGAAAATAAAGGTAAGTTAAGTTAAGGAACGGAAAATATGAGAGAAAAATCAAGGGCAAGTAAAAGTAGGGAAAGGAAAGGAATGGAAAAGAAAAAAGGAAGTGAAAGAAAAGAAATGTAATATAAATAAAGGAGTGGAGAAGAGAATCGAATAGAAAGACAAAGAAAGGGAAGAAAAGAAAAAGAAAGGAAAAAAGGTAGGGAGGAGGACGGTATGGAAAATATGTGAAAACAAAACAAGTAAGGAAGTCTAAGTTCGGGTGAACCGAACATTAAATACCCAGCGCTAATTTTCCGAACGTCCCTAAAGTTTTTACTATCTTCGCTATTTACCTTACCGAATTATGTCAATTTATGTGATTTTCGAAGTGTTCCATATCGAAAGCGGGCGTGGTCGGAAAGCGATTTCGTCCAATTACATCAGGTATGCTCCCTATTATGCTAGTATACCTTGTACCAATTTCATCGTTCCACCGTCATCAGTTTAAAAGTTATGACCCGTGAAATTTTCAAATATGCCTCCCTGAAAGGTGGCCGATGCCACGCCTACTTTTAAAAATTTATTAAAAAAATCATAATAGAATGACTAAGGGTTTCATCCTACCAAACTATATCATTTAAGCCATTTCCGTTACCGGTGCCATGCCCACTATACAAAATTTATGGAAAAATCATAAGAGAATGAAAAAAATTATATCATTTTAGGCATTTCAGCTGCCGAGATATGTTAATTTGTGTGATTTTCGAAATTTTCGATAGCGAAAAAGGGGGCGTGGTTATCATCCGATTTCGCCCATTTTCAATAGCAACCTACCTTGGCCAAAAGGTAACCTGTATACAAAATTTCATGCAAATATCTCAATTTTTACTCAAGTTATCGTGTACACAGAAGGACAGACGGACAGTCGGACAGACATGCCTTAATAAACTTCTCTTTTAAACCTAAGGACTTTCATATATGGAACTCTGTATCTATCTCGACTATTTTGTGCCGTTACGTACTACCGTTATGTAAACAAAATTAATATACCCTTGTACTAGTACTAGTACGCTGCGTATAATAAAGGAAAGGAAGGGATTGGAAAGGGGAAAAAATACTTAAAGGAAATGAATGGAAAAGAAATAAAACTAAAGGAGTTACGAAAATGAGAAGAAAAAAAGTAAGGACACGTAAGGAAAGGTAAGGAAAGGAAGTTACAGGAAAGGAAAGGAAAAGAAATCTAAGGAAAAAAATGATAGAAAATAAAGGTAAGAAAAAAAGATAAGAGAAGGTAAGGAAAGGAAGAAAAAGTAAAGGAAATGAAAGGAGAGAAAAGGAAAGGAAAGAAAAACGAATAAAAAGACCTAAAATAAATAATTGTAAACATTGAAAGAGTATTACTGAATGGTGTAAAGAGTAAGGAAAGGGCAAATAGAAGAGGAATGTGTAGAAATGGAGAATATAAAAAATAAGGAAAAGTAAGGAAAATTTAAGAAATAATAAAAAAGTGAAAGTTCAGGAAACTGAAATTAAAAAAGGTAGAGTAATAAAATAAGGTGAATTGAATTTCAACCACTGGGCAAAATCTAGTAGTCTCAATAGCTCAACCGGCCAGTATACCATAGAACTTCATGGTAGGCTTAGTCAACCTAGCAAGTGGAAATTAGAATATTAGCTAAAGTTGCGTAAATTTTACAAAATTTTTTTACCATCAACGCTCTATTAAAAAATGTCTAAACTTTTGTCACGTTAATAAATTGAATTATGTTCTTTCAAGGGACCAATGCATTTATATAAAATAGCGAATGTTGGTTTTTGTCTTGGGTACTTTATGACATCATTGATTAACAACCAAGAGTTCGTGATCAAGTTTTTTGTCTTTGTTGTCGTCTGAATTGAATAAAACGCGACATGGTGACGCTGAGTCGTTGTGTATCATGAACTCTGTAGTTCCCAAAAGAATTTGAAAACCAAAACATAAATCTGCATACTAAACAGCTTGAAAAAAGTTCGTTGAATTTTTTTTTGTTTTCTTTCATGTGATTGTATTTGTTTGTTGACACCGTCTAAGGATGTTTAAGCGAATTGATTTATTCTATTGTGGTTTACTCAAATATTTTCTCAAGGTGATTTATTATGTTGAAGTACTAAGGAATTGTCACATTTAGTTATGGAAATTTAAACATTTTTTTAAAAGTTCTTGCGTTTTTTTTAATATCATGACAAGATATCATGGTGCTGTTGCATAGGCAGAACCGAACCCCAAAGAAAAGCTTTGCATTAATGCTTTTAAGTTGCCAGTTCAAAATTCCAAAACCTTCTCAGCCGAAATGCCATTAAAACTTAGTTTGGAATGGCTATGGGACGGAAATGTTGCGCCAAACGACAAATATTAGCCTAATGAAGTCATATACATGTTCATATTTGCGTAGGTCATTGTGGATAATCGTAGTCCATTGATTAAATTTCATGATGATAGCATTGTTATTAGGTTTCTATGGTATTAGCGGTCGGCATTGTGAACACAACTAACCGAATGCAATATATGTGCGTAGGTAAATTTAGTAGGTCATTCCAAATAATCTTTAGGCAGTTCAAAAATCGAAAACTATCTATGTTGATCTAATTTTCGAGAATAGTTACATATATCACCACCCCAGAATACGAATATCGTTGTAGCAAAACTTGAGTTTTCCGGAGCTTTTTAGTTTTTAAAAACTAACTATGTATGACATACGACAAAATACATTCTGACAATCTGGGAAGTTATAGGCTTTGGGAGCAAACAGACAAAGTTGACTAGAGTTTATCTCATACAAATTGGCCGATTAAACTAAGTTTAAACTAGCAATGAAAAACCTGGCCTTAGAGTGCCCCGATTGAGTTCAAATGTTTGGCCGACCCCCAATAACTTTGGCAGCCTAAGCCACCTTAACTTAGTTTGTTCACAACAATACGATTTCCTTTTCACTCGGGCGATTTTGAAATGGTCGAATCGATGAGCTTAATCCGGTGGCTGTAGACATTTGCAATAACAACAAGTAAGGGAGTCTAAGTTCGAGTAAACCGAACATTAAATACCCAGCGGTAGTTTTCATATGATTTTCGAAATCTTCCATTTCGAAAGTGGGCGTGGTCGGGTAGCTATTTCGACCAATTTCATCAGTATACTCCCTTTAATGCTAGTATACCTTGTACCAAATTTCATCGTTCTACCGTAATCAGTTTAAAAGATAGGACCAGTGAAATTTTCAAATATGCCTCCCTGAAAAATGTCCGGTGGGTGCCACGCCTACTTTTAAAAATTTATCAAAAAATCATAAAATAATGACTAGGGGGTTCATCCTACCAAACTATATCATTTCCGTTACCGAATTATGTCAGTGTAGGTGATTTTCGAAGTTTTCGATATCGAAAGTGGGCGTTGTTGGAGAACGATTTTATCCAATTTTATCAGGTATACTCCCAACGATACTACTGGCTTTTGTGCCAAATTTCATCGGTCTATCGTAATCAGTTTAAAAGTTACGACTAGTCGAATTTTCAAAAATGCCTCTCCTAAAAGAGGGCAGTGCCACGCCCACTTTAAAAAAATTATGGAAAATCATAATAGAATGACCAGGGGGATTCACTTATAAAATTATATTATTTTAACCATTTCAGCTACCGAGATATGTCAGTTCGGGTGATTTTCGCCCATTTTCAATAGCAACCTCAACCCCAATTTTATGTGGACAAAATTATAGTACCCTTGTACTAGTTAGTAACAGTGTCGTTAGTACTAGTTACCAGATCCACCAATTTTTTTTTGTCGCTGCATTTTTTTAATAGTACATTTACATCGCAACAAATTTGGTGAAAAATTGCGAATTTGGCGCTATTTGCCATACAAATCTCATTTTTAAAATTTGGAATTCCTTCACATTTGACCTCATTTGTCGAACAATACAATCCACAGTTCCGTAAAATAGTAACCCTGTGGCTGTTCCACATTTATAATCGCCCAGCAAGAACCCTAATGGGCAATTGAAGTGGGATAACTTTTTCACTATGCAAAATGGGCGAATTCTAAAAGGAAAAGACAGAAGCCTTCCTGACTCTTCTTTTATTATTACTCTACAGGTGTTTAAATCATCACGGTAATGCATTTTCTATGGGTGGCTTTTTATCCTGGTATTATTGCAGGGAAGGTGAAGCCAAACGCAAATTTGCCAGTGTAAACGGTGTAAATGTACTATAAGACAACAAAACAAGTTGTGTGAAGAGTAAGCACCTATTGAGCAAGAATATCAATTACTCTGGTCTATTTGACAACAATTTTCACCTCGAACTTTTTTAGCATTCTTTGAAATATTCTCAATATAAGTTCAAAAAAAGAAAGTCTGGCTAGGTCTAATGTAAAGCTACACATAAATGCACATAAACATACATTAAAGTAATTTAGTTGCATTGACATTGAGATATGAATATTTGATGACTGTAAATTTGTGATTGTGAGAGTATTTAATTGAATTCTCAATTAAATTTCACTTAAATGTATATATTGGTATGAGTAATAGTACATTTACACCGCACCAAATTTGGTAAATTTGGCGAAAAATTGAAAATTTGGCACTTTTTCCATACAAATCTCATTTTCCAAATTTGGAATTCCATCACATTTGGCCTCATTCGCCGAACAATACAATCCACAGTTCCTCAAAATAGCAACCCTGCCTGTGTTCCACATTTAGAATTGCCCAACAAGAACCTTAATGGGTAAATAATGTATGATAAAGTTTGCATTATGAACCGCTGTAAAAAACAATTTCAACTAGTTTTTCTTTTAAGAAAATGGACTAATTCTACCAAGAAAAGTCAGAAACCTTCTTGAGTCTTCATTTATTATTACTCTACAGGTGTTTGAAACATCACGATGTTGCATTTTCTTTCGGTGGCTTTGTGTTCTGGTAGAATATTTTTGCAGGGAAGGTGATAGCCAAATGAAAATTTTCCAGTGTAAACAGGTTCGAAATAACTTATTCAAATTCGCCAAATTTGGTGCAGTGTAAATGTACTATAAGAGTGTATATTTATGCATTTCAATGTACACACAAATATAGGAAATATATGCAGTATTTTGACACTACGAAAAGCACTTTGTAATGATTTTTCGATAAGTCACCAAAGTGATAAACGAAATAAAACAACAAAGCTCTTAAAACAAAAAATTACTATCTTTATTCTTTACATTAGACTGCAAGATAAATCTCCATAGGCATATCCATTTTAAATACTCTCGACATACCACACGATAGGATATCCTAAGAAAAGCTTATCGCTACTAATATGCTGATATGTATATGCAAGCTTTTATGTATGTTTGTAAGCTTTTTGCCATATATGTATGTATTTTTGCTATTACTGCTACTGTCGTTTGCTTCATTACCCTCAGAGCGTTACAAAAAATTACTCATAAAAATAAAATTGTTCAAGAAATCAGGCAACATAAAGTTAAGCTAAGATATTTATCTGCCTAAACGGCTATGAATGTGTTGCGTCCGTGTGTGTTAATATCGACATGTCCGTCCCTAATAGATATTGCTGGCAATAAAAATAAAAGATGCCAGTATGTGGCATCGATGGCGCCCGCCACAAATAAATCCTTTAAGCAGCGCAGACCTCATCTAGGCAACATACAACTTAAAGGGTGTTTGAGAAATTTGTCCAACAGCTAAGCTTATCAAAAGCGTCTAATCTTAGGGCTTTCACAAACAAATTTTGAGATTGAACTTTCTTCAGTAATATTCTTCACAAGAGCCTGGCGTAGTAGGCATCTTCAATTGATGACAGAGAAAGTGGATCTTCTGACTTGCGATACTCCAGCAGTTTTAGATTTTGTTGATATCGGTTCAGGAGATGATTAGTTTCCAACTTTTGGTAACCAAACGCTGGGATAGTATTTACTAATTGAGGTCATTGAGATCTTTCCGCCAAGTCACCGTTGAGCAACAAATTTGAAACGGTGTGGCACTTTGTCTATTTGTGAACCAGCATTAACACCGAAAATAAAATCAGTCTAGAAATCCAACGGAGAATGAATCTTGCCAACAAGTGTTACTTTGGACAAAGTAGGCAATTGAGAAATAAAGTCCTCTCTCGACAAACAAAGATCACGCTCTTTAAGTCTCTCATCTTACCAGTTCTGATGTACGCCTCGGAATCATGGACAGTGTCAAGAGAAGATGAGATGGCACTTGGAGTATTTGAGAGAAAAGTTCTCCGTAAGATTTATGGTCCTTCCCGTAATGCCAACGGCGAGTATTGAAGGAAATTTAACGATGAGCTGTACGAGCGTTACCGTGGTGTAGCGGGTAAGTGTTCGGCCTTCTACACCAAGTCGGGGCGGTTCGATGCCCGGCAAAAGTAACATCAAAAAAAATTATTTAGAAAAAGATTTTTCTAAACGGGGTCGCCCCTCGGCAGTAGTTTGGCAAACTCTCCGGGTGTATTTCTGCCATGAGAAGCTTCTCAGCAAAAAAAATGCATTTGCTTTGCAAGTGCCGTTCGGAGTCGGCAAAAAACTATAGGTCCCACCAACTTGTGGGAAGCTCCGCAAAAATCTCGTTAGAGGTTACGATAACCTGTTGGTATATCGCCGCCATTAGTTTTGTACGAGCGTTACGCAGACCTGCCATAGTTCAGCGAAATAAAGCCCAAAGGCTCCGCTGGCCGGGTCATATTTTGCGAATGGAGAAAGAAACTGCAGCACAGATGGTTTTCCTATCGACACACGAATTCGGCAGCAGAGGAAGGGGGAGGCCTTGACTGAGATGGAAACAACAAGTGGAGGATGACTTGAACTCTCTTGGGGTTTCCAATTGGCGTCAGTTATCTTTAAAAAGGAATGACTGGCGTACTATAATACGAAAGATAGAAGATCTCCACCATACTAATCAGAAAACCAACTAACTTTTATCTATGAATTTTATTAGCCACCCTGTAAAAATTGTATATGCGATATTGTGGTTGAATTGGCACCAAATCTCCCTACCCTCTTGCAACCACAATCATTCAGCCGTAAGGCAATCTAAACAATTTTCTTCTTTTACCAGCTTCATTACTAACGATAAATAAATCGATTTTGTGCTTCTTATCCTTTAAACGAATAATATGTGCTGGCTCACCCTTTGCACCCAATCTGGGTTACACAACAGCAACTATTTGCAAAGCCAGTCATACAGTGAAACGGGGCAACCATCCAGCGAACGCGGCTCATCAATGAAAACAAGAATGATCGAAATTGGTTGCAATAAAAATTGCTACGAAGCAGCGCATTATATTGTAAATATATTAAGATAGTATAAACGAAAGGAAGAGAGGCGATTGATAAAGAGCAAGACGAGTGCTTAAGAATAAATTATATACATACATATTGGAAGAATAATATAAAACTTAAACACTAAGATAAAACGTTAGTATGGCTTATGAAAGAACATATCGTCGATGTTTATGCAAAACAACGTAACTAACAAATGTAAAACCATGTAAATGCAGTAACTCAAATTTAACAGGACAGCCAAAAACCTGTTTAACTTTTATACGAGACACTATAAATTAGTTATTTTGACATTCTTCTGCCGAACCCCCGACTTTTTAGTTACTAATGAATGGATCCGGGTTACCAGAAGCTCCAGTGAGCAAATCTCATTTTCAAACTTCCCCTTACGTTGTTTTGCATAAACACTGAAGATATGCACTCATGCACATATCTAAATGTAAGCATGTTGTTTTTTTTTTGTATTGAAACTAGAACGGAATATGTATAGAATTTTCTAAAAAATAAAACTAAATGCAACTCAAAATATTTTGCGGGGACCTATGGGTAGTTTCTTATATTTTTTTTCTTTTTATGCCAATGGAAATGCTCCATATTTGGGAAACCGAACAACATTTTCTGTAACAATTTAAAATGATGGGACTATGCTGTGTATGTTATTTTCATCATTTAGTAATTTCTTTTTTATTTTGAATATCCCAAACTATCACAGAAGCGATGTATACATGTTGCTACATCAAAGAAAAACACTTGAATAAGATTTTACCATTTTTACCATTTCTCGGAAGATACGTTATCTCATATTTTATCAAGGTAAAACGCCAGCTACACGCCAAATAACAAGCTCATCGAGTCACATATACGGTTGTTTAGAATATATCGGGCCCTGGTAAACTTCCTGAAAGAAAAATTATCCCACACTTTAACCTAAGCATAACGCTACCTACACGACCCACAAGCAAATCGAGCCATAGATGCGATTGTTTAGAACAGATCGTCCATTTTGGACAGGGCTACGCCCCGCTACAACAACAACAACAACAACAACAGATAGTCCACTTCCCGGAAGAAAAATCATTTATACGATCGTTTTCAATAGGGCGGTCCCGGGTGCACTCCCCTAAAAAAACATTACAGAAACATTCTTCAAGCTACTACTAATCTATCCCGAATATTTGAAGAAAATCGGCCGAGTACTTTTGGAGTCCATAAGCTACATACATACATACATTCAATTTTATAAACATATATAGATACATTCTAAGTAACAGGCACTGAACACACTTCGACGTATAAGCAACATTTTCTTACGAATCGATAGCAGGGGGCAAATTAGTGTTCTATGAAGTGATAAAATGAAAAGAATTTGCATACAAAATTTATGAAAAGAACTTCAAATTCATACAAACTACACCATTTTCACATTATAATGAGAAACCTTCAACTCAAAATGAGAAAATTTCATTTGAAAATCAGAATAGTCAATTTAAAATGAGAAAACTTCTGTTTAAAATAAGAAACCTACATTTGAAAATCAGAATTTACACTTTAAAATAAGAATATTTCATTTAGAAATAAGAAACTATCAATTTAAAATCAGAAAGTTTTATTTGAAAATGAGAAATTTTCAATTTAAAATGAGATACATTTTTTGTACAAAGTTTATCATATCTAATTGCCTACGGGCATATTTTCTAAAGATGATGAGTGTAATTGTAATTGTCAGTTTAGCCTCGTCCACCAAATTTTTCAAGAACTGCAGCCGTTGTTCAGCTAAGGTTTGCCCTTCAACTATGGGAACGCTCATATGACTATTTACCTAAGTTTTTATTTTAGCCCAAATCGTTTCCACGGGATTCAACATCGGCGAATATGGGCCTAGGCGTAATAGTTGCGATCGTCCACCTGAATGCCTACAGCGTTCTCTATTCCAGAATGGCATGGGGCATTGTCACAAATTATTACCAAATCAGCTAAGTTCTTGCCTGACTTTCCCATCGCTGTAAGACAGTACCTATCTATGCGCTGCATGTTTCCTTTCTAAACGCACCCTGCTGTCCATCCAATGTCACAATACCCGATGCAGAAATAGCTCCAACGAGATGAATATTTGGGCCTCTCGCTGCCGGAAGATGTTGAAATCCGCTCATCGATGCGTCTCTTGTCATTTCGAGCTTTGATTTTCCATCCTACTTGATGGTTTTTAATTTTATGTGCACAGTGTTCGCCCAGTTTTTGAGTTGTTAAGAATTCTCATTTTAAAACGAAAGTTTCTTATTTTCAAATGATGTTTTCCTATTTTGAATTGAAGTTTTCTCATTTTAAAGTGACTATTCTGATTTTCAAATGAAGGTTTCTTATTTTAAACAGAAGTTGTCTCATTTTAAATTGTCTAATCTGATATTGAAATGAAATTTTCTTTTTTTGAGTTTAACTTTTCTCATTTTCAAGTGAATAATCTTGTTTTGAAATGAAGAATTCTCATTTTAAAATGAAATTTTCTCATTTCAAATTGATAAATCTCATTTTAAAATGATATTTTCTAATTTTCAACTGAAAAATCTAATTTTCAATTGAAAGTTTCTTATTTTAATGTGAAAATGGTGTAGATTTTCCCCCCAGCTTTGTTTTATTATAATTTTTTTTGTTTGTATTTTTATAATTTTTTTTTATTTATTTTTTTATAATTTTTTTTTTATGTTTTTATATATTTTTTAGTCAAAGAATCTATTTCGCCCCTTTTTCGATATCGAAAATTTCGATAATCGCATAAATTGACATATCTCGGTAGCTGAAATGGCTAAAATGATACAATTTTGTAGAATGAACCCTCTAGAAAATTTTTTTTTTTTCAAAAACGACTTATCAATTTTTTTTTTGGGGATGCTTTTAGAAAATCACATAAAAACTAACGCTGGGTATTTAATGTTCGGTTACCCGAACTTAGACTTCCTAACTTGTTTTCTATGCCTTGGAAAATTCACTGAAAAACTTTAGTGGCTCTGAAGACGATTGGCCTATCTCGACTAACTAGGAACTTGTTCCAGAATTATTCTAACTTGAGTGCGAGAAACAACAACATACATTTTCCAAGTCAAATACATTACTAAAAAGTGAAATAATAAAAATAGACAGTCAACAACAAGATCAATGAAAGTGATTGTACGATAAGTTATCCAATCAAAATAAGGACGACAATTGACCATACACAAAAAATTCCACAAAATTGAAAGGAACGCTCTGAAAGGAAGAAAAAAGGATGTAGCTACAAATATAAAAGCCCAAAAATTGCATGCTAGTAGGAGTTTGATAAAAATAGATTAAAAATGCTAACAATTCTCTTGAAAAAAAAAAAAAACTAGTGAAAACAGCAAATACATAAATCGGATAGTGGCACACTTTTTGCTGATGTAACGAAAAAACATTGAAGAAGAAGATAAAAACAAGCGAAAATCTAAGTTAAATTTTCAGGAGCGGCGGAGGTGGGTGACATGATACGTGTATGATATCAGTTAAGCAGCTTGTAACTTTCTCTATTGCTCTACTTTAGTGCCTTATTATTTTTTTTACAGTTTATACTTATACATTATGGCCTTATGGACTTACATACTTGGAAATACCCTGCAGTGAAACCTATTCACTGAGTGAAACTATCGAGGATCTAGGAACTGGACATTAGTATCGCAACAAAACTACAGTAATAAGTTTTTTGGAAATGTAATCGGAGTCACTACCTTGACCAAATATTGATCCCGAATTTAGTGGTACCCAGTCGCGTTGTTTCGCAGACTAATTTGAATTAAGTCAACAAATTCTAGTTGTAAACTAGTATCTTCCTTACAGAATCTGTGCCAGCCTTTGTATCCTTTCCGCAAACGAAAATCCAACATCTTTTAGTTGGTTTATTTTTTGTGTGCATTTATGCTTGCGCAAACAGAACGTTTGAAACAAGGAAAAATTGCTGTTGGCTAAGAACAAAACAAAAAAGATGACAACGCTTATGCTGCAATCTTATGTCGAATGGACATAATCTCATGTTTATGGGCATGTAGGGATTAGAAACACATAAGCCACGAATGTCTGTATGCTTGTTTTTTTGTGTACATATGCAATGTGCATAACTACATATCTGCAATTTTATGTACCAAGATAAAAAGACAAGTGTCTTGGTAAATGAAATTACACGCCGGATTACAGCGGATTTTTCAATTATAGCATTTTCACAAACTCGTCTCTTTCTTGTCTTACACTTATTCGCTTATGCTCACATTCATTTACGATGCTTATAAATATATTAGGGTATCCCAATTGTCGGAACATAATGCCCGCTTAGAAATCCATCGGAGAATAGCTCTTCCAAACAAGTTCTATTATGGAATGAGTTTTAAATTAATAATAGCCAAAATAAAATAAGATGAAAAAGAAAAATAAATCATAATAATAGTAAAAGAAAATCAAATAAAACAAGTAAGAAAGTCTAAGTTCGGGTAAACGGAACATTAAATACCCAGCGATTTCTGCCATTTTAATTAGGAATATTTCCTATAGCGCCATGAAATCTGCTAACCTAAATTTATGACCAGTCGAATTTTCACGGTGCGCGCACCGCGGCGTTCCGACGTGCGGCCTGCGCCGCGCCCCTTCCCCTCCAATTAAATTTTTTGGGACTTATTTCATTTGGGATTTATTTCGTGGTACCAGAATAAAACACCCTAATGTATAAAAGTACATCTGTATAGTTGTACAAACAGCTTATCGCTATTTATTGCGTTGAACTTTCCGTTTTCATCATCAATTAAAGGAGTCGGATTTTGGTGGATCATTACAAGAAATTGGCGTTAAATTAATTGCTAGCTAAGTATCGGACGAAGACGATATTCTTTATTATAAGCGGGATAAAAATAAGAACCATATATGATAGAAAGGCGGTGTATGTTCGGCTTTGAACGATGTGAGCTTCAGAAATAAAGTTGGTATTATTTTGACCTTGTCTATATACTGTTTGTTCGTTACTACTAAAAGGTGAAAGCTGCATTAATTGAACTCGTATGTTAAAAAAAAAAATGTTCCATAGGTATGTACGAAATGTGATCGGGGTTGCCACCCTTCATAAACTTCAGATTGCAAAGAGATTATCCACCTCCAAAAAGCCATGTTCTGATCGATGTCGGTATAGCTTATAGTCTCTGCTATTGCTAGTTTCGTAAATACGGTGTTCTTCCATTGATTTTAGAACAGCCAGTACAGGCAGCCAAGATTGGGTGATCTTCCACTCACCCAAATACATACTTACATCTTCTAAGAAAGCCACAAACTCTGGATGGCCGATGTAAAAATTGGAGGCGGCCGGTTGGTCAAAATGCAAGATTCGGGATTGTGCGCTGCTTCGCAACTGTAGGCACTCATTCAAAAGTTAAACTCTCCTCCGAATACAACGCATTAGCATACGCGTCACCATAAAAAAGTTTCGCTGTCTTAGGATATTAAACATTAACCTCTTGATGGTTGGTTGGCAGGCAACGCATACTCGTAAAATTTTATTACTTCGACTCTAATAGCCAACCGGTCTCCAAGGAGCTATTAAGTAATTTTTCAACTGCTGTTGCCGGAATTCCAGAGAATATTATTATACAATAATCTATTCTGTATAACGGTCTCAAATTTTTTCTACAACCTACAATAATTACTTGCATAAAAGAACAACCGAAAAGTTATTACCGAAATATAACATCAAATATTCTCATTATTAGTTACTTTATTTCTTTCCTTGTTTGACTTTGGTCACCTTTCAGTCGTATTTTATGGATATTTCGAGCGTAAAGTAAAGTTTTCCAATTATGCTTTTAAGCAAAACACGAAAATTGCATTTCAAAAGCTGCGGCTGACAACGGAATGTGCCATCAATTCACAAAGGTACGATTTTTCCATGGATTTTTTCATTGATCTATTATGTGTAGGTACATTCGTTGGTACACATCTAATTATAAAGTTTTGCTAGTTTACTGAAACAATAAGTGGGAAAATGAAATATTTTGCTATAGCAATTGTCAGATAACATTGCTTTCAAAACTTTGCGATTATAAAGTGGGGCCTAACAGAAGTATTTTATAACAATGATTTGGTACGTGTTCTTTCCGAACAGGTAAAAAAGGAAACTTCTGCTTCAATAAGCTGCTTTTAAAGTTTTTCTGGACCTCTAATTGTGTCTTTTCCCTGCAGCCATACACTGACCAGATGACTTATTGAAACCAATTTAGGAAGGTAAAAATGTTAGCCAAGCTATGGCTTAAAAGTTATTCGTCACCTAAAAAACAAGTTTTTTACAGAACTTTTTTCAGTCCCATTTAAATGCTTTTATATTTCATAAGAGATATTGAAGTTTAGATATATGTCACTTCCAACTGTGTCAATTGGTTAATTTAAAATGGATTACTTATTGTATAGTATTTTGACAAAGTAAGAATAGGTCGCCTCCCCGTTGGTGCACCCTGGGTAACGCTAAATGACCTACATGGCCTACACGGCTAGTTTCTTGTATTACCGGTTCTACGAGAACGGTACCAGTACTTGTGCTGTACCCATCGTGCCGAAACGACCCGGGCCGTTTTCTTATATCGACCCGGCCAAGAGTAATGCACACGGGGTGACCCTGTCTGACATTTAGGCTACAACAACAACAACAACATCAACAACAACAACAACAACAACAACAACAACAAAAACCGATATTACATATAGCTCCCATACAATCGATTGTTCCGATAAACAGATTTTGGGCTATAACTCCTGCAATTAAAGAGGAAGTAACGTGAAATTTCGTTACTATTGCTCTTTTAGAATGTGGAATAAAGATGTTGAAAATCAATGAGAATGGACTAATATAGCACATCGGCCCCATATAATCGATAGTTCCGATAGTTTCGGTATGAGCTTAAGTTAAATTCACACAGGCTGCACTGGGGATCGAACAGTGAAAATCGTGACGCTTATTCATAAAAGGTATATAACCGACAACTTTTCTTACTTGTTTAAGACGAATTTTAGCAGCTAACTATTACTTTAGTGAAGGCCTGTCAGATGCAGTTAAATACTCAAGTGCTGCACTTAGTAACCCGTCAATCAATTTATGAAATTATCTCCAGCCAAAGAAATTAAGAGGACAAAAAAAAGGTTGGTATCCGCCAACCATTAGTTAGTTAAATGTGTTGAGTTTGGTCTGGTTTGGAACCAGCGAAATTGTACCCATAAAATAATTAAATCTAATTTGTATAATTTGGAAATGGTTCAGAACTATAGAAATAGTTCCAATAAGCGAACTAGATCCAAACTGTCGAATTTTTTACCAGTTCGAAACTGTCGAAAAGGTGATGCAGCGGTGGACAATTTGAGTGTGGTGTAATTCCTTAAAAAGAAAAAAGGTGTAATTAGACGCTGGCAAGCATAAGTATGTGGTCTGACCATAAATCTTCCGGAGAACTTTTCTCTCAAATACTCCAAGGGCCCTCTCATCTTCTCTTGACATTGTCCATGAATCTGAGCCATACATCAGGACAGGTCTGATGAGATACTTATAGAGCGTGATCTTTGTTCTTCGAGCGAGGACTTTACTTCTCAATTGCCTACTCAGTCCAAAGTAGCACTTGTTGGCAAGAGTGATTCTCCGCTGGATTTCTAGACTGATATTATTTTCGGTGTTGATACTGGTTCCCAAATATTCGAAGTCCTTGTTGATTTCATGAAAAAAGGATAGTTGGCGAACTAGTAGTGGCTCGGAACGCACTAGAAGCGAACTCGCTCTGAACTAGACACTTTCCTACAGGGTAAGTAAAATGATATTAAATAAAATAAAAGTACCTGGGTTACCGAGCTTGCTCGTTGTTTTCGATTTTGTCCGATAGTCTTGTTTACCATTTCCGAAAATATCTCTACATATAATAAAATTGTAACACGTCGATGTCTGTACATGGCAGATATCAACAAAAAATTGATTGGGGGAAGCATTATTAAGCGAGTAGAATCCAAATCAACCATTTTAAAAATGTTTGTGTGTCTGTCCGTATGTTTGTGGCCGTATCACTCTGCAAGTAATAAATGGAATTGAATGAAACTTTTTTCGTTGGATTGTTCGACGCTCAACTTAAAATTTAAGATATTACTTTTTTCGATATCTCAACAGGTTTTGGAGTTATCGAAAAATACGTGGACCAGACAGACAGACAGACAGTATGTTTGTGGTCGTAACACTCTAAAAGTACTGCTAGACGCTCAACTTAAAGTTTAAGATATTATTTTTTACGATATCTCAACGGTTTTTGGGGTGACCAAAAATGTCTTAGTACAATATGGGTGTCAAACGAAAGGTGTGAATGAGTGCTATGTGATTCATTGAAATATCTGAAATGGTTTGGGAGATATCTTGAAATTTCGATAGCTAGATCGGTTTCGGAGGTATCGACGAATATTTCCACAAAAATGTGTTAGTACATTATGTGTATCAAACAAAAGGTGTTTATGAATGCTGTCATAAACCATTTGATTAACAGAAACTATACGCATACGAAGTCGCGGGCACCAGCTAGTCTATACATATATATAAAAACGAAATGGTGTTCAGTCGTAACGCTAAAACTCGAAAACGGCTGAACCAAAACATATACTTCCTTTGGGGGGTTTGTTTGTTATAACCACGCGCAGGTCATGTTTTAAAATCAGAACAAAATATTAGGGGGCGCGGCACCTCCCATACAAAATTTTTCCTTCAAGGTGAATATCTCTAAAAGTGTTCAAGGTAGGGAAAATGTCTCCAAATTACCCCAAAATAATACAAAAAATTTCTCCAAATTACTCAAAATATACATATAAATACAATTCGGTAAATTGGTACAGCATCCCTACTTTAAAATATTTTAGTTGGTATGTCATTTGATACTCATATTGGCATATCTTGCTCAATACTTAAAAACAAAAACCTAAATAAGAAGTCGTGAAACCAACCATACTATCCCTTTGCCAAATTTCATCGAAAACGGGCAAACGGTTTTCGAGATAGTACATGATATACAAATATAATGCGGTTAGGTGAAAACCCTAGGTGGTAACCCTATCTGAAAATATTTCAGTTGGTATGTCGCCGAAAATACCTTTCATTTGATACACATGTGGGCACATTTTACTCATTACACTGTGGTTCAAAAACGAAATTTTTTTCTGTCCTATGAACCAAATAGACTTTTTCTGACGTGTACATAATTTTTAACTTTTTTGGCAGAATTTTCAATTTTACTCTAAGAATGTGCAAGTTAGAACTGGCTAAAAGTTTTAATTGAATTTTCAGATTTTTCTGGCAAGGACGAAAACACTCAACACCCTTGAAAAAAAAAATTCTGATAATTCAGGGAAAAAAAAAATTCTGACGTGTACGTGAAAGTCGCCGATGCACGTGTATATTTATTTTTGTACACTTTCCGAAAAAGTCTATTTGGTCCATAGGAAAGAATGTGTGTAGAACAGTGTTATTTAAAAAAATTTAGATAGGTGACAACCCTGTAGACTCAAGCAAATGCTACATACTTATGTATCTATGCCAAGTTTTATCCAAATCGGTCAAGCGGTTCCCGAGATAGCACCAAATATACAAATATAGTACCTGGGTGACCGAGCTTGCTCGGTGCTATCAATTTAGTGCTAACTTTACTTACCAAACTTGTGAAGATGTGTTACACTGTCCTTTATATGTGGGCAAATTATTAAAATTTTGTAATTTTCGTAGCCGTAATGGACTTTTTGCGGACAACCCTACTTGAAAATATTTTAGTTGGTATGTCAGCAAAAATACCTTTCATTTGATACCCATATTGGCATATCTAGCTCCATAAATAAAAAAATTAAATAGGTGGCAACCCTGTAATACAAATATACTGCGATAAGGTGACAACCCTAGATGGCAACTGTACTTAGAAATATTTTAGTTGATATGTCGCCGGAAATACATACCTCTAATTTGATACCGATATTCACATATTTTACTCAATATTAAAAAAAAAAAATGAGATAGGTTGCCACCCTTAAAAGCCCTCCAAGTGGCAACACCTACGTGGAGAATCAGGCATGCTATCACTGTGCCAAATTTCATCCAAATCGGTCAAGCGGTTCTCGAGATACATAGTACCGGATATAGAAATATGGTGCGGGCAACCCTAGGTGACAAACCTACTTGGAAGTATTTTAGTTGATATGTCGCCGAAAATACCTATCATATGATACCCATATTGTCATATCTTGCTCCATAATTAAAAAAAAAAATGGGATAGGCGGCAACCCTGTAAACTACTCAAATGTCAACCCTAAAGTAGATAGCCTTGGAATCCTTCATACTGTCACCATACCAAATTTCATCCAAATCGGTCAACCGGTTCTCGAGATAGTACTGCGGTAAGGTGGCAACCCTAGGTCGCAACCCTACTTGAAAATACTTAAGTTGGTATCTCGCCGAAAGTACCTTTCATATGATACCCATATTGGCATATCTTGCTCCATAATTAAAAAAAAACATGGGATAGGTGGCAACCCTGTAAACCGCCTCAAGTGGCAACCCTAAAGTGCATAGTCTTAAAATCGATCATACTATCACCATTCCAAATTTCGGCCAATTCGGTCAAGCGATTCTCGAGATAGTAACGGATATACAAATATATTGTGGTAAGGTGGCAACCCTAAGTGGCAACTCTACTTGAAAATATTTTAGTTGGTATCTCGCCGAAAATACCTTTTATATGATACCCATATTGACATGTCTTGCTCCATAATTAAAAAAAGGGATAGGTGGCAACCCTGTAAACCGCCCCAAGTGGCAACCCTAAAGTGGGTAGTCTTAAATCGATCATACTATCACCATGCCAAATTTCAGCCAATTCGGTCAAGCGATTCTCGAGATAGTACCGGATATACAAATATATTGTGGTAAGGTGGCAACCCTAGGTGGCAACTCTACTTGAAAATATTTTAGTTGGTATCTTGCCGAAAATACCTTTCATATGATACCCATATTGGCATATCTTGCTCCATAATTAAAAAAAAAATGGGATAGGTGGCAACCCTGTAAACCGCCCCAAGTGGCAACCCTAAAGTGGGTAGTCTTAGAATCCATCATACTATCTTTGTGCCAAATTTCATCCCAATCGGTCAAGCGGTTCTCGAGATAGTCCGAACATACAAATATACAAATATACAAGATTAACTCGTTTAAAGATATTAGATTAGATAAGAATAGTTCGTTTAAAGTTATAATAAGACTAAATAAAATAAAATAATGCAAAATAAAAAAAATAAAAAAATAAAATAAAATAAAATAAATTAAAATAAAATAAAATAAAACAAAATAAAATAAAATAAAATAAAATAAAATAAAATAAAATAAAATAAAATAAAATAAATTAAAATAAAATAAAATAAAATAAAATAAAATAAAATAAATTAAAATAAAATAAAATAAAATAAAATAAAATAAAATAAAATAAAATAAAATAAAATAAAATAAAATAAAATAAAATAAAATAAAATAAAATAAAATAAAATAAAATAAAATAAAATAAAATAAAATAAAATAAAATAAAATAAAATAAAATAAAATAAAATAAAATAAAATAAAATAAAATAAAATAAAATAAAATAAAATAAAATAAAATAAAATAAAATAAAATAAAATAAAATAAAATAAAATAAAATAAAATAATTAAAATAAAATAAAATAATGCAAAATAAAAAAATAAAATAAAATAAAATAAAAGAAAATAAAATAAAATAAAATAAAATAATATAAAGCAAAATAAAATAAAATAAAATTAAAAAATTAAAAAATAAAATAAAATAAAATAAAATGAAATTAAAATAAAACATAAAAAATAAATAAAAATTATAAAAAAAATAAAATAAAATAAAATGAAATGAAATTAAAATAAACATAAAAAAAAAAAATTATAAAAAATATAAAATAAAATAAAATAAAATAAAATAAAAAAGTAAAGCAAAAAAATAAAAATAATTAAATTAAATTATATTCAAAAGTAAAAAAGAATGAAATTAAATTTAAAAAAATTAAATAACAAAAAAATAAATAAATGAAAATTAGATTAATTTAAATAAAACATAAATCATAAATAAAAAAAATACAATAAAATAAATTGAAATACTCTTTTTGTAAAATATGAAGTACGTAAATGAGAGATATAAAAAAAAACTTCCTTGGGAGATGTTAAAAAGCTCTTACGCATCCACCTGGCAGCCAAGTTTGTTGTTATACAGAAAGACAACGAAAAACACTAGAAACACAAATAAATCATAAAAGTGTCGCAAGTAACTAAATGCTGTGTAAGAGGCGTTTTCAAAATATTGACATCGGCCATGTTTCATAGTACTTTGTCACTTTCGAAACTATAAATCAAATAAAAAACAGTCACCCAAGAGAGTCTGAATCAGTTTATTGTTTTACATTTACATTTCATTTTAGCAAATGTTTTTTCCGATGTCTTATGTGGTCTGCAAAGTAACGGACAGGATAAATAAAATCATATCTACACGTGGTTATTTTCGCCCACAGATTGTCTTACAACTGCTCTCAACGCTGCTCAGCCCAGTTTCATATAACTAAAATCGAAAGAAAGAGATTATAAAAAGTTACACTAAAATCGAAAATAACGGTTTTAGCAGATCGAAATGTTCGGTGATTAAAGTTATGCCAGACAATATGACAAGGTTCCATTACGGCGGCACTTAACAAAAGGCTTTTTCTCTATGGTGATGAAGAGTGTTGCCAGGGAATGCGCTGTGGCTGAACATATAGATACATAGCACAACCCCAGCTGTGTAAAACGTATGGTGTGTGAAGATATGCTTTCCTCTAATCTGAATATTTTAGTGTTTCACTTCACGCCATTTACACTCAAGTAAGTATTTGTTTTACAATTAAATTTAATCTCCCTTTGTTTGAAATTTTATTAGCATACTTTACGGCGCACTGTGGGAAAGCTCTTACTTTCAATGCCAGCAGTCGCGTAAAACTTATTTTACGTGTGAAAATGAAAGTTGCATAGGTGAAAGGACAAGAATATTCTATAACTAAAGTAGTATGTGAGCACTCGTACAGTACTTGTGAGCTTTCGAATTTGCATGTTTAAGTTTATATGCAAAGCAGCCGTGCATAAAGTAAACAAAAGGTGTTAAATAAATTGCATTTGACTTTTCACAGCAGCCAACTTGAAAACAAAAGCGTAGATATGTAAATGGTCTGAAAGAAAACGCAAATCTGCCCTGTGGTCTTTTAACAATGCCAAAGAACAGTGTGAAAAAAACTCAATAAAAAAAAAAACACAAAAGAGCGAATGGTTCGAGTGTCCTCTACGTGCTGCTCAGCTGCAGCACTTTCAAAGAGAATTGCACTTGAATTGTTTTTACGCGATACATACCTACATACATACATGCAGACAAACAAACACTTTTTGTGGTCATATCCATTTTACACTTTCCCACCTGGATTTTTTTTTTTTGTTTTTTATTTATTTTTATAAATGAGTTAGTTTAAATTAGGTCAAGCTCTTGAGGTCATTTTATTGAGTTTTTCGCATCCTCTTTTATTTCCAAATATTTGTGGTCTGAAGTGCGTTCATGGCAATGGAATTTTTGCATTTCAACGTAGCAGTGAGCTTTTTTGACTGGATGAAAATGATAAATGGTCTTAAAATATGCATACAATTTTTCTTTAATTTTCCAAATTAACTAGGATCGTTTCGTTTTGGAAAAATTAAAAAAAAAATTGCTATTCGGCGATATACATATTTAGGGCTGCTCTACATTTTCTTAGTATTTCAAAACCAAAAACACCGAAACCATGTCTTTGTTTAACGACAAATTTGCTAAGGCTTTTTGATAAATTTTTAAAATTTTTTTATCATCTTTTTATTATTTTATTTTTAGTTTTGGTGATTCCTATCGGAAATTTGATTTTTAAAAATGGTACTGTCACGGTTCCTTTAACTAAATGATAAGTTTCAAGTTCCTAGGTTACCTGGAAGTTGGACAAAAGTCGATCGCAAAATTCTCAACTTCAAATTAAAAAAAAAAAAAAAAAAAAAAAAAAAAATAATGGCGGCGATATACCTACAGGTTATCATCATAACCTCTAACGAGATTTTTAGCCGAGCTTCTCTTTCCAACTTGTGGTGTGTTGCTTTTTGAGTTTTTCCTATAAGTTGGCGGGACCTACAGTTTTTTGCCGACTCCGAACGGCACTTGCAAAGCAAATGAATTTTTTGCTGAGAAGCTTCTCATGGCAGAAATACACCCGGAGAGTTTGCCAAACTACTGCCGAGGGGCGACCCCGTTTTAGAAAAATTCTTTTTCTAAATAATTTTTGATGTTACTTTTGCCGGGCATCGAACCGCCACGACTTGGTGTAGAATGCCGAACACTTAACCGCTACACCACGGCGGCCGCCGTTTCGAAATATCTCGATCCGTGCGCCACCTACCGGAATTGTTTTGATAAGGGATTGCATTGTCATCGGGTTGTGACAAATGTGTAAAGTTTCAAGTCTCTAACTAACCTGGAAGTTACTAAAAATCGATCGCAACTTTCCAGGAGTATTTTAATATTTTTTGTAATTAGCTCGACCAGTGTGACATCTAGCGGAATTTCTTGTACAACAGTTTGTATTGTCTTCAATTGTTCATATGTATGCAAATTTTAAATAATCTAGCTTACCGGGAAGTTCCTCAAATATGCGCCCCAAAATTTCAAATTTTAAATGAATTTACCGTATTTCTTGATCCGTGCGCCACCTAGCGGATACTTTTTTCGTTCACATTGCATTGTCACGGAGCTCCGAACTATGTTCCAAGTTTCAAGTGTCTAGCTCAACGGGAAGCTACCTAAAAAGACTTTGCAAGATTCCGAAATTTCGTATGAAAAAGGTGGTGCAAACAAGAAAGCGACTTAATATAAAGGTTTTAAAAAATCAGTACAATTGTATAGATAAAAAGTTTGTGCGCTACAGCGTGCTACATCTTCTAGTTATAATAAAATGAAAGTGTGAAATGTCTTCTATCGATTCCTAAACAAACATTTTGTCCATATTTGCCCTTCTAAATTTAATGACCACAATTTTAATAAAAGTGAAAAATTTGCTAATTTTTATTTAGTGAAGTATGTTCGTACACTACATTTGTGCTAAGAAAAATGTGTATTAGAAGAGGTCTAGGTTGTTTTGCCATTCACGCAGTTTTTTTCTATTCTCGAAACATTTAAAGAGAGTAATTTATTTGACAACTTTCTGAAGATATTTTTTTGAGTTGAAACTATAATTTGAGGTAAAATTTTTTGTATAGGTCCAAGGGAGCTCCTCGCGCCAAGTTGTGTATTTCAATTGTTTTTATAGGTCCATCCAGAAGTACCTATACTTCTATGCGTTGACCGTTTTTAACCTTTTTTGGAATATTTCTGTATGTTCTAGTCTTTTAAAATCCCATTGGTTTAGTTTCAACTGCATCGTTTTTTTTTCTATAGGGCAGTAACACATATTCCTATATAGATATGTAGTACCTGGTTGACCGAGCTTTCTCGGTGTTTTCGAATTTGCCCAATCGTCTTACCTACCTATATTTTTCCAATATTCCCACTTACCAGAATAAACATTTCAAAAAAGATTTCCGAAAAAATATCAAACAGGTGGCAATTTAATAAACCGCCCCAAGTTGAAGCAGAAAATATTAAAATAAATATTCAACAAAGTTCGAAGTTTTATCCAAATTGGCCAATATAGGAAGAAATAAATAAAAGAAATTAAGGTGCCAACCTACAACTCATTTCCAAAACATCATGGCTGGTTGCGGCCGAAAGTACGTTTGACATGGTATCTATATTGACATATCTACCTTGTTTTATATAAAAAATATATAGATAGGTGGCAACACTGTAAACCGCCCCAAGTGGCAACTCTCTATGCCAAATTTCATAAAAATCGGTCAAGCGATTCAAAATGACCCCAAAATGATTCCAAACTGACCTTAAAATGACCCTAAAATGATGTCAAAAAGATCCCAAAAATAGTCCTAAAATGATCCCAAAATGACCATAAAATGATACCAATACCACCTCAAATAAAACAAAATGATCCTTAAATGATCCGAAAATGATTTCAAAATGAACCAAAATTTATCCAAAATTGAACCCAAAATTATCCCAAAATGATCCCAATGAAATAATATCAGTCTAGAAATCCAGCGGAGAATCACTCTTGCCAACAAGTGCTACTTTGGACTGAGTAGGCAATTGAGAAGTAAAGTCCTCTCTCGAAGAACAAAGATCACGCTCTATAAGTCTCTCATCATACCTGTCCTGATGTATGGCTCAGATTCATGGACAATGTCAAGAGAAGATGAGATGGCCCTTGGAGTATTTGAGAGAAAAGTTCTCCGGAAGATTTATGGTCCTTCCCGTGATGCCAACGGCGAGTATCGAAGGAAATTTAACGATGAGCTGTACGAGCTCTACGCAGATCTGACCATAGTCCAGCGAATTAAAGCCCAAAGACTCCGCTGGCTGGGCCATGTTATGCGAATGGACAAAGAAGCTCCAGCACAGAAGGTTTTCCTATCGTCGCCTGAATTCGGCAGCAGAGGAAGGGGGAGGCCTCGACTGAGATGGAAACAACAGGTGGAGGATGACTTGAACTCCCTTGGGGTTTCCAATTGGCGTCGGTTATCGCTAAAAAGGAATGACTGGCGTGCTTTGATACGAAACGGCCAAAATCGCTTAGGCGGTTAAGCGCCAATAAATGATGATGATGATCCCAATGATCCTAAAATAATCCAAATATGATTCAAAACAGACCCTAATATATACAAATACAATGCGGTAAAATGGTAACCCTGGGCGGCAATCCTACTTGAAAATATTTGATTTGGTGTGTCGCCCAAATTTGATACCCATATTGGAATATCTTGCTCCATAATTTAAAAAAAATTTATGGCAACCCTGGAAACCGCCCCAAGTGGCAACACCAAAGTGCATAGTCTTAGAAATCGCACACCATCCCTACTTGAGAATATTTTAGTTGCCATGTCGAGAATTTTTTAGTTGCCATACCGCTTGCACTTGATACCCATATTGGCATACCTTGCTCCGTAATTTAAAAAAAATTAACAAGGTGGCAACCCTGTAAACCACCCTCAAGCTTACTATCTCTGTGCCAAATTCCATCCAACCCGGACAAGCGGTTCTCGAGATAGTACCGGTTATTCATATATACCACATTAGCTCGTTTAGAGTTATTTATATATGTATGTATATAAATTCATATGTAGAAGTGCGATATTTGCCTTTCCACTTCGAAACTTTCATCTCAACATTTTGGCACGTATTTTCACTTCAGTTTGATGAATTTCCTCTTTTAGCTATTTCCTGTTGTTTGGTACTTTTGTTTTTCCCATTGCATTCACATCTGCCGCAAAGGTCATATTCGATTGCCTTTATTGACAGCTTGTATCTGAGTTTTTTTTTTTTTCATTTAGAAGTTATGCACAGTAGGCTGAAGGAGACTTCGATTGACCGATTATTCAAAGTACCGAATAGTTTGAAAGCGAAGAATTCAAGACGTAGGCTTCTTAGTTCTAGAATTTTTAACCCTTTACTAAATGTTCTGTTCTCTGTGTGTTTCGAAGTAATCGTTTCTGTTTTTCCCTAAAAACCCAAAATCCTTTCCTTTTTCTTTTCTATGCCATCTCATTCTTTATTCCTTTGCTCAAATTCAAATTTTCCCACTGTGCGAATATAATATCTTGCATATCAGTTATATATCGCCGGTGTAACTTACATTCACGTACATATGTACCAAGGTGAAACTACTTAAACGTGACTACTAAAAGAGGATTTATTGAATATTTGTGCGTCTGGCAAATCGTGATTTAACAATTTGATGAAATTATACCGACATTAAATATCTCAGCTTATGATCGATTAGTATTTAATGGTTGGTTTCAATATTGAATATGATTTTTTCACATAGAAAATTTTTTTGAGGAGCCAACGAATGACTAAAATTTATTAGTACAATGTCCGTAGCTTCTGTCGAAAGTGACGTCCAATTCTTTCAAGAACAAATTTGTATACTTCATTCAACTTTGAAATCAAAAAGCAAATGTTTACAAAAAATTATTGGTAAAGGTTTTTACTAGCGAACGACTACGAAAACCCAAAAATTACGTCACTATACGCCAAATAGAGTTACCACCCAACCGTAATAACCGCATTTTATTTAGTTATTCGTATATCGCCCACTATCTCATAATCCTATCGACCGATTTGGATGGATTGACTGCTTCATTCTGAGACATGTATTTTACTTGGGTATTTCCACTTCCAGCGATTGACAGAGTTGCCACCTATTTCATTTTTTTTTAATATTGAGAAAGATATGCCAATGTGGATATCAAAGTAAGGTATTTTCGGCGGAATAAAAACTAACACATTTTCAAGTTGCGACCTAATCGCATTTTATTCGTGACTTCGTGTATCGACCAGTATCTCCGGAGCCTGTTGACCGGTTTCGATGAAATTTGGTATAAGTATGTTTTATTCTGAGATCTTGTTCATTTTTAGATTGGGTGTTGCCACTTTGCCCGATTTACGGAATTTCTCTATTGATAAATTAAAATGGGGTCTTTCCGCTTGGGGCGGTTTACAAGGTTGCCACCTATTTGATTTTTTCCGGTAATATTTTTTGAAAAGGTTAGGTATATCTACTGTTCGAATACACCCAGCAAAATATTTTTTGTACAGAAAATTTATGTTTATCGGACAGTTATTAGTCCGGTCAATATAGACATAAAAATGGTGGTTAAATAACAATAACTCTCAAAGAGCAAAATTTTGGTAGAGAGCTTAGGTTCGCCGTCAGAATGAAAACTGCAAAAGTCCCCATCGATCCAAAGTTTTAGGTTTTTTGGACTTTCCTTGAAAACGCTAAGTTTTTTCGTAGACATAAGTCGAGAAAAATCCAAATTTGAGGGTTTTTTTATATTTCTCGACATTTTACCCCAAATAACTTTTTTAGTACAAATGGGATCGATGGGGACTTTTGCAAATTTGTTCCAGGTGGTGAACCTAAGCTCGCGACATGCCAACTAAAATATTTTCAAGTAGGGTTGCAACGTAGGGTCGCAGTATTATTGTATATCCGGACTATCTCGGGAACCGCTTGATCGATTTGAATGAAATTTGGCATATAGATAGTATGATTGATTCTAGGACTATCTATTTTAGGGTAATTTTGGGATCATTTTGAGTAAGTAAAGTAAGCGCTAAATTGATAGCACCGAGAAAGCTCGGTCGCCCAGGTACTAAATATTTTCATTGTAGATGGGGAACTTCGTGACAAATAACTGATAAAAGAAAATTTGTCTATGCATAATAAAGTTTTCGAGAAAAATCCTGAAAATTCCATACGGGGCACATATTTTCATATAGTTTACAGAGCTAATTTTACAATCGCGATATCTCAGAACGGGCTACTCTTAGAGAAAAAATGGTCTACAACTTGGTATCACGTGATTTTTCGAATAAACTTCTTACACTTTTCGAGAAAAGTCCCGAAAACCTATCGTGATCTTTCCTCAAGCAGCGGAATATATATATATATAGACCATCCACTTTTCTTGTCACTTTTTTTTGCATCATAGTCGAGTGACGGTGCAAAATACATACTTTTTGTGGATCTAAGCTTACCATTAATCTTATGTATAACAAATGCTCATATATGCGAGCTTGAGGGTATTCAACTTAAACTAGTCAAACTAAAAAATAAAATGACCAAAAATGACTAAAAATACCACCGAGTCACAATGCTACGAATTGCATGCCATCATAGCAGCTTCTTTCAACGTTTGCAACACACAGCACGTTCGCCGTTTTAAGAATTTTTCCACTTTGTACGACTATTTTGCAATAGAATTCCGTAATGGACAATAAAATTGCGGGTTTTGTGTGGTTTGAACCGCCAACGATGCGACAACTCCACTAACCAACTCATACATATTCATGCAAGCCACTACTTAAATTTGTATGTATTTAATACCCAGTAAGCATTATTCTTTTGCTAAAAGTTAAAAAGCATTTGAAAATAACCTAAAAGGGTAAAAGATTGTTCTGAGTGGTTTTCAAATTTGGCATTCTCAAACTAAAAGGCTCAATTCTACTCTTTATCTTCTGCTTGTTTAAAGCGGAAAGGAATGGGATAAATGGGGTTGGTCTTAAATAGTATTTTTTCAAGTTCTCAAATGTTTTTCCATTTCTTGTTGGGTTTCATCTCTTTTTTTGTAGTTTTATGATCGTCATCAAGTTGAGCGCATTGGTAATAAGAACAAGTGCAAGTATTTGTGGTGGCAAGTGACCACTTTGTTTAGCTAAATACTTGCAGTTGACAGAATGGCTAGTGTGGACAAGCGGACTGGCTGCTGGACAGTGCAAGTATTTGCGTTGTTGTGGTTTTTTCTGTGTACCATTTGAGCGAATTTTGTTGTTTATAGCTGTTGATGATACCAATTGTATTGACTCATTGAGTGGGGGACGACACAACGACGATGATGACTCAATTAAAGTGGCCATCCGCATTTAAGTAACTCGTTGTGTGAATTTTGTGGTATTGTAGCGGTTGGAAAAATCGTTTGGTACTTTTTGGTGTAGTTTATTTTTCTGAAGTATTTAAGTTTAAGACGTTACTTGAATTGTATCGTATCTAATATATAGCAACATTTTACTTACTCTTTTTTAGTTGGCTTAGGGCTGAGTAGGCAATTGAGAAGTAAGTTCCTCTCTCAACGAACCAAAATAACACTCTAAAAGTCACTTATTGTATCCGTCCTGCTACATGGTGCCGGTTTTGGAAGTACTCGAGAGAAAAATGCTGCGAAAGATTTATGGATCCCTAAAAGTTGGCGACGTTGAGTACTTAAAAAATTTTAAATAGGTGGAAACTCTGTAAACCACTTTAAGAGGCAACACCAAAGTGGGAAGCCTTAGAATCAAGCATACTATCTCATACTCTATCCCCAATTTTGATCCAAATCTGTCAAGCGGTTCCCGAGATTATTATTATTATTATAAGGCCTTATTACACCGCGACCAATTTGAGCACCTCCTCAGGTTTTTTATTCCATATCACGAACGGATTGAGAGTGACCTCACCTTGGTAGCAAACTCTCTTTCTTGCTAACGCAATGCATTCGCAGAGTATGTGAACCGGCGTTTCATCGTCCAGTTCGCAAAACCGACAAATTGTTGTATGTGACAGATTCAGCTTACTCAGGTGATAACGGCAATGTCCCGTATAATACCCAGGGAGGGTTCTTAGATCCACCCTTCTTAGATTAATGAGTCTGAACGATGCTCTTTGTGAGGGTTCTATAAAGAGGTTGGGCTACCTCTGTCCTAGGCTGCTAAGCCAATGCTGCCTAAACTGTTTGTTTTCCCAGTTGCTTATAGTCTCCTTTACGTGGGCCTTGGTGTGTCCACAAAAGGTTTCCGGACCATAAAATGCTATTAGAGCACCATATTTTGCCAGGTGATCTGCTTTTTCGTTGCCGCCATGCCCTTCATGCCCTGGAACCCAACCTAACAAAATTTTTTTTGGCTCTCAGATCTTTAAGGTCTGCGACGCACTCATCGACAAGCTTAGAAGTTCTAGTGTAAGCCTCCAAGGTACGTAGGGCGGCCTGACTGTTCGACTTAATGTACATAGATTCGCCTAGAGGATAGACTTCTTCGGAGGCATTCTCTGCCACATAACTCTATTGCATTGATTTCCGCTTGAAATATAGTGGGGTAGCTTCCCATCGGTACCGACCGAGATATCTCGGATATACAAATATACAAGAATATCTCGTTTAAAGTTATAAGATACTATCTCTATGCCAAATTTCGTCCAAATTGGTCGAGCGGTTCCCGAAGTAGTCCAGATATACAAATATACAAAAATAGCTAATTGAAATACGATTTATAAGCTGACAATACGATTTATAAGCTGACATTTTGGAGCTTCAAGGGGAAGATTAACTTTAGACCCCTTAGTATAAAATTTGCCACCCTTAAACTCTCCAGTTAAGTAGTCACCTTAATCAATACAATCGGATGGTTCTATACAACGAGTATTCTACGAAAAATTCATTATTCAATATTACTCACATCGCAGCTGAATTGCTCATTACATCAAATGCGCATTAAGACACTTACATTGCAGATTTACAGATACAAAAGGCATAAGAAAAAAAAAATAAGTGAAGTGCAGCAACACAATTGAATTAGTCTGTACGACATTCTCAAAACGATTGCTCACTTACATGTGCACTAGGGTGGTTCTTATCGCAGGGGGTGGCCTGCACTTTAACCGCCCTGCGACACGCCTTAGGCGTTTCTAATCGGAGCCAGATTTTGCTTGTCATATCTCCGACCACAGTCATATCGATTTCGAGTATTAGATAAGAAGAAAAATAAAATAATCAATTTTTTTTAGTCTCCATAAGGAAATCTGAACTTTGACCTCCTGCGACACGCCTCAGGGGTTGAGCATTCGAAAATCGGATGATAAAATTGTATCCATACAAATAAGCACCACCCTAATGTTCACTCAAACACACCACATCTATACTCATCTAAGGTCATTTGGAGACAAAAAAAAAAAAAACCATCTCTTCAGTTAGTGCTATGAATATCTTCAGAAATGATCAAATGACCAACAGCAATGGCACCGGCGCCAACAACCAAACTATTAACACTCCCACACATTTCATTTTGCGCTTTTTCGCTAGCTTTCTTCCCTGCTCTACGATACTTGTAGTGCGCTTTTTGGAAATTTCGAGTCTAAAACTATAACTGCAGAGGTGTGAGTTAATAGTTTTCTGGGAGACATTCAATTGATTGCTTTGTTGCATTGCAATGTGGTCTATTGATGATGACGATGATGATGATGATGATGAAGATGCTGCTGATGATGAGTTAAGTCAGAGGTTGAGTTGTGATGGTCACATACATACGTATTTGTTGTTGTACTTATATCCACATGTTCGCTTGTGACTTAAAGTTCAACTCACAGTCTTTGTTATAGCTGAAATCGAACGCCTGCTTGCCCCTCTTGATGCCATTAACGTCATCACTATTCTTCTGAGAATATGCAGTCATCAATATCATCATCGCCACAATGTATGTGTGTGTAGATAGATACGTCAATACACATTAGACTGGATGCACATTTTTAAGTTTTCGAAACTTTAAACAGCCAGAAGTGGTAACACCTAAGTAGAAAGTCTTAGAATGAAACATACTATCTACATACCAAATTTGACCCAAATTGATTCAGCTGTTCCCGGAATAGTAGTAGATTTACAAAAGATTTATCTCCAAATGGCTGGTGCGACATCTGCTGGAAGCTCGACACATCAAGGCGTGTCGTAATTTTCTTATCCTTTTTTATTTCCTTTCCGAATTCCACTATTCATAAAAACACTCATTAACAAAAACCTTCTTGAAAATTGTTGGTTATAGGAAGAACCGGGCGGATCCACGGGGGTGATTTTCAGGTTCAAACCATCCCCATCGGGATCCAAAAATTCATACTTCTAACAGTAATACAGCCAAAAATAGAATAAAATTTACTCAAAGAATATTGTAACAATTGGACAAAAATATCGTAAAAACGACAACAAAATATAGTAAAAAATTACCCATAAATATAGTAAACAATTACACAAAAATTATAGTAAACATCTTTAAAAAAATTTAGTAAAAGTTACAGAAAAATGTAGTAAAAAAAAATATAGTAAAAATTTACTCAAAAAATATAGTAATGAAATAACACAAAATATATAATAAAAGTTCCAAAAAAGTATAGTAAATTACGCAAAAAATATAGTAATCTAGCTGACCCGACCGACGTTGTCCTGCCACAAATTTGTTTTCCTGCATGTTTCTCTAACTCAATCCCTATATCTATTTTAATCCCTATCGCTCTCTTCTTCGTATAGGAGGAACCATGCCCCGTAGGTGGTGGTAGGTATAACTCCTCACAAAATTTCAGTGGTCTAACCTTAAAACTTCCAGAGATATGGACTATTAAGTATTTCATTCGTATGGGAGGTGCCACGCCCCCTTTCTCGTTATCCCCATTTTTTGTGGAGGTGGTTGATCGATCTGATCTAACCTCTTACCACGTTTGAGTTGTCTAACATAAGTACTTCCAGAGATATGGACTATTCATACGTATGGGAGGTGCCACGCCCCCTTTTTCGTTATCCCCTGATTTTATGAAGTTGGTAGGGATCGATCTCACACAGCCTCTCACCAAATTTCAGTGGTCTAAGATGAATACTTCCAGAGATATGGACTATGAAGTATTTCATTCGTATGGAAGGTACCACGCCCCCTTTTTCGTTATCCCCAATTTTTATGAAGGTGGTAGAGATCGATCTCGTACAACCCCTCACCAACTTTCAGTGGTCTAACCCGAATACTTCCAGAGATACGGACAATGAAAAATTCCATTTGTATGGGAGGTGCCATGCCCCCTATATATATAAAAATATTTTTTAGCCTGTGACCATCCCCAGAAGATATCCAGTGCGTGTGTAAAATTTGGTTACGATCGGCTCATTCGTTTAGAGCCAAGTTCGTCTATATATAGATACATAATTTGAATTTTATATATATAGAAGTTACGTGATATCTTTAAATTGACATTGCCCGTAGCAACAACTATTATTTATTTTGAAAACCGAACCTAAAAGTCAAGTTTTAAAAGTCAAGAATATACATATCTTCCCAAAATCCTGCATCCGCCACTGAAGAAGAATAATACAAGTTTAACTCAACATTTAGTGAACAACTTTAGTTTTAACGATTTTGAAAAGCTTAAAATTTTTCAAAATGAGAAGTTCTCAAATATTTTCCAGAGAATTTTTAAGTTCACTTTTCGAATCAGTCTAATGCACATAAACCACTCACACATACATACACACATATCCAGTTTGACTTCTCCGCACGTGATCATTCTTCTTGGCGCCTGATGACCAAATATACAATTGATGTCTTAATTTTCAATCAACTCGTCCATTGTATGGCCATTTGATGTGCCACATGCCACTCATCACTTCGATGGCGTCTCTATTGCGTCTTTGTTTTTGGTCCTTATCTTATGCGATTTCTTTTACATACTCAAACTGTTTTATGTACGTATGTATAAACATAACCTTAATAGCTGATTTTATCCTTTTTTAATGTAATATAATATTGATGATGAGCACGTTGTGGTTGATGAGACCGATTAAGGAACATAATAGCTTTACTACTTCTGCTGTTGCTAGTTTTGGTTTTCGTTTGTGGTTTGAGCGATGAATTAATTCGCAAATATTGACAATAAACGTTAGATATGGCCAGTTTAATGATGGATACATATAAAAATATTTTATCACATTAAGATATTTTGAAGTGGAGTCTTTTTCCAAGTCAAGCGCGAAATTAGAATGTTCTTGGAATTTGATGATATTATACTTGAAGCACGCATCAGATATGACAAAAAGTGCAATACAGTGAGAAGAAAATTTAAAAAATACTACTTTAAATGGAAGCCTGCGCACATTAAACGCTTCTATGAATATTACACTGAACCAAAAACGTACATAGATGTTTTTCAATAAAAAAGTTTCATCGAAATTCAAGCTGATATCGCTTAGAATAAAAGAAAAAAATCATAACTTCTAAGATAATTATTTTACAATTTATGAATGTTTTCATGATTTTTGAGGATTTGTTTACATATTTTAAGAACAAGTGCTTATACTAGAGTTTTCCAAGTGGTTAAATTCAACCAGAAAACCTTATTCTAATTTACTTCGTTTTTTGAAGTCCCTTTCCGTTGATTAAACTATTTTTTTCTTTCAGTTTCTATATTTTTCCCTTCCTCACATTCTTCCTCCTCCTGCTTTTTACTGCCACTAAGTAACGCAGTCTCAATTTTTATACTTATATTTTTATTAGTTCGTATCATTTTTTAATTTACCATTTTCTAAGGTTTACCTTATTCAATTTTTCCGCATTTTCGTTTCCTTCCTTTTCTTTCCATTTCTTTCCTTTTCTTACCTTTTCTTTCCTTTTCTTTCCTTTTCTTTCCTTTTCTTTCCTTTTCCTTCCTTTTCTTTTCTTTCCTTTTCTTTCCTTTTCTTTTCTTTTCTTTTCTTTTCTTTTCTTTTCTTTTCTTTTCTTTTCTTTTCTTTTCTTTTCTTTTCTTTTCTTTTCTTTTCTTTTCTTTTCTTTTCTTTTCTTTTCTTTTCTTTTCTTTTCTTTTCTTTTCTTTTCTTTTCTTTTCTTTTCTTTTCTTTCCTTTTCTTTCCCTTACTTTCCTTTTCTTTCCTTTTCCTTCATTTTCTTTCCTTTTCTATCCCTTCCTTCTCCTTCCCTTTTTCCTTTTCTTTCCCTTTCTTTCCTTTCCGTTCCTTTCCTTTCCTTTGCTTTCCTTTCCTTTTTTTCCTTTCCTTTCCTTTCCTTCCTTTCCTTTCCTCTCCTTTCCTTTCTTTTCTTTCCTTTCCTTTTCTTTCCTTTCCTTTCCTTTTCTTTCCTTTTCTTTCCGTTCCTTTCCTTTCCTTTCCTTTCCTCTGCTTTCCTTTCCTTTCCTTTCCAAATTTCAAGTTTTTCCCCAGTCTTTGGAAGAAAAAAAGTTAGCCCTCCTTCGTTGAAGGAAATTTAATTACGAAAATTTTAAGCATACAAGTATAACATGACTCTATAAGCCGTGTTTTATTGAAAGAATTTCCTGATGATTTCGAAAATTTGATCATTTGGTTGAAAAGCATAATAGTTTTCGAGATATTTTGAAATTTAAATTTTACAGTTAAGCTAAAATTATGTATATTAAAAATGTTTAATAGAAAGTTTTCACCTTTTTGTAACATTTTTTACTTAATTCCAATGTCCTTGAAATAGCAAATGGTCGAAATATAATTGAAAATTTGGATGAAAAAAAATGTTCTCGTAATAACTCAATCACCTTAACGTCGATTTTAATTATTTTTGAATTTGTTAAAAAGTTAAAAAGGACCTACCATTATAATTCCTATACCTATTTCTAGCCCTATTCCCAAGAGTATTCCCTATTTCTTTCCTAGCCTTTCCCCTAGTTATTCCTATACCTGCTTACTAATATTTCTTCTATGTTTGCCTGCTTCCTCGTTTACAGTCCACTATTTCTCTCTTTTTAGCTGGTCCTCTTTTTTCTAAGCATGCATATCTTTCCCATTGTTCATATATATGAATCTTCTTTTCACTAAGTATATATCTCATTAAAAAAACGGCGAGTTTTGGATCATTTACCAGATTAATCTAAACGAAAACTATTCGAAACAATGAAGAATTTTAACGTTTTTACTACCTACTGTAAACCTTCAGTTTTAAAATTTGTTGACATCGCAAAATTCCATAAAAGCGATGATTTTAGAGTACAGTAGATCTAGATCTATACATCACAAATATTACATAGATATGTATGTGAGTATCAAAGAACTTATTTGCAAGTCGATTTTATATGTTTTGTCAGTTTTAGAGTTAACATAACAATGGGACTAACGAAGTCGTTGAGTCTTGCATATTTTCTTAAAACTGTCCTAATTAAAATAATAAAACAAAAAAGTTAAAGTTTGATCGTAAATGTGTATTTGTGCAGGATAAATGTGCCGGTATCTATCGTAGTACACAAAATTCTATACATAAAACATTCCCTCTGTGGACATTTATTCATCCAGATTTACAAGAGTGTTGATGAGCATGTAAATAGCCAAGTTTGAGGATGTTCCATCGACATTTCGTTTACATATTTGGAAAAAAAAAATTAACCAAAGTTTTTGTTAGAAGCAGTTATCATTTCGATTTATATGTAGGTATGGTTACGCTGGTGTAGATTTAACAGCCAGACTATCTTTCAGCTCGAAGCAACGACTTTTTTTTACGAAAGATGCAACGAATAAATGAAATACAAAATTTTAGAACTATTTTGTATGATTAAATAAAAACCATCAGCCATCTCTCCTAGCCGAAGGCACAACTGCCCCAAGTCTAACCGTCATCAAGCTGCTTAGGTAATCATCAACTCTTACTTGGTATTGAAAATGAATGTAATACCTATCGTAACCGGCCACATATTCAAGCAACGAATACTTATCTATCTATTCGATTAAGATCTAGCAAAGTCTAACCAACCATTTGGCCAATCATGATTTTTGTGTTCAACCAAACACTCAACCATCAAAGTTGACATTCAATTCAACTTTGAGTTTACAAACACTTTGGTATCTACACTTAAGCAATGTGAATACTCGGCATACTATGCATTTCTATTTCTCTCGTCCTCTTTTCCGTTTTTAGCATTTTTAGCATCGTTGTGGGTTGTTTGTTGTCAAAGTTTGATTCACTTTAGATTGGCTACTGAGCGTGCAGTTAAATGCTAATTTTCGAACAGAAGCGGAAAACCAACAAACAAAATGTAGGAATTTGCAAAGATGAGATGCCAGTTCCTAAAGTGAGATCTGTACAATTTTTAGACAGTTTAACTATTATAACTATACACAAACAAAAATACACTAAAATAAATTAAAATAAAATAAAATAAAATAAAATAAAATAAAATAAAATTAAATAAAATAAAATAAAATAAAATAAAATAAAATAAAATAAAATAAAATAAAATAAAATAAAATAAAATAAAATAAAATAAAATAAAATAAAATAAAATAAAATAAAATAAAATAAAATAAAATAAAATAAAATAAAATAAAATAAAATAAAATAAAATAAAATAAAATAAAATAAAATAAAATAAAATAAAATAAAATAAAATAAAATAAAATAAAATAAAATAAAATAAAATAAAATAAAATAAAATAAAATAAAATAAAATAAAATAAAATAAAATAAAATAAAATAAAATAAAATAAAATAAAAAAAAAATAAAATAAAATAAAATAAAATAAAATAAAATAAAATAAAATAAAATAAAATAAAATAAAATAAAATAAAATAAAATAAAAAAAAAAAAAAATAAAAAAAAAAATAAAATAAAATAAAATAAAATAAAATAAAATAAAAAATTAAATAATATAAAAAATAATTAAATCTGAAGAGATGTGCTCTGGTATCATGAAAACAGCCGTCCGAATGTTCACTTTGCACATTGAAGTAAACATGTGTAAATGCATTTTATAAACTTTTTTTAATATGACGACAGATAAAGTTGTGGTAACATCGTGGTTGATATGTATTCAAAATGCAGATTTGTTTATTTATTTTGATAACCGACTTAGCAACTTGTGCATTAACATACTTATGTGATCAAAAACGATGTTTGTGGGTTAGTGTGCGACGTAACGCTTCTTCATTTCTTGCATTTATTAATTTTTAGCCACGAAAGTTTAAGTCTGTTTGTCTATCATGACAAATCTTCATCAACTTGGTCAACTCATTTACGTAGTTTATTTCGTACAATTTTCTTTTTTTTTTTTTTACTCGTTTTTGAGAATATTTTTTAAACTTTTTAATTTGACTGCTATTCGAGTGCATAAACTGTCTGGCAATAAATTGAATCAGTTAGACCAGAGCATTGAAGTTTTAAATTACTTGTGTTCACTTTTTAGCTGGTGATTAGTATGCAAGAAACAGATGCCAGTGGCTCCCTGCTCGAACTATATTTTGCAAGCGGAGATAATGCTGTTGCATTACAAAACTACTATGATATATCGGATTTAAAGATTTTGTTGGCTCTTCACTTTCTAAGCAATTCTTGGACTACTCGGGATCCTTTCTGATAACTTTTAGTTTTAATTTTCATCGTTAATTTGCACGCATATTCAAAAAAATATACAAAGTTTGATCTAATAACTATCACTCTCAAGATGTATACACGAAACGCCACTTTCAGGTAATCTTAAAAAAAAAAAAACTTTAGTGACATTTTTCTTAAATATCATCAACTAAATAAAACCTTTAGAATAGCTTATCATCACTCAGTGTCTTACATAGTTGTAACTTAAGCAGAGCTCGAAGTTTGCCAATAGCACATTAACTTCCGTCAAAAAAATGAACACCGCGTAGTTCATAAAGCAGTATGAGAGTTCCATCAACAAAAGTGCACCGGCATGAATACACTTTCCAACATTTGATGCCACTTCCTGAGTACAACGCCAAAAAAGGCTTGACAATCGTCTTCTATCACTGCCAACCGAGCAGACAGACGCCGAACAGACTGCTAGACAAACAAGCTCAATGTGTTGTTGATCCATCATTATAGGGTACCAATTTTTGTGTAACCCATACAACAACAAAGTGATGCTTCATATTAAGACAAGAAGATGGTGCGAAAAGCGGATGCTCTGCTGGCGAAAGACATTGAGAGCCAAAGCGAAAAATGTCAGTGTTCCCGGAAAATTGGAATAAAATTTATGGTCGAGGATAAATTCCGTTTTCCGTTTGAAACGCCAAACCAAAGGTCGGCAATAGAAGAGAAAGGAGGAGTAAGAGAAGAGCAAGGGACAGCAAGCGGGTGGAGATTCTAAAAAAAAGCACAAAATATAAAATACAGCAGCGCTGACTGTGGGTGGGCATCCCAAAAGCCAAGGAGATTACTCAAACAAGTGGCGGAAATGATTTGTGGCGGCAGGGCCGTGCTTACGAAGTATTAGGAATTTTATATTTTTTTGCTAAAGTGAAGTTAGTTACGTTAGTTAACGGTAAGACGCAAAAAAAAAATTGGAGAAAGTGCAATAAGAAAATACGAAGCAGGAAGTGAAATAGCATGCGTTTTAAGATGGCGCCATAAGTTTATTTGGTTGCTACTTTCTCATACATTTTTTTAGAGAGAAGAAAATGCAAGTAGGCTTGAGCACGAGAGGATGGCTGGCAGGAATATTTACATCTCGAAAATCAAGAGAGAAGCGACAACTTCCCCTCAACTATGACCAAGTAGCAATGAAAATATCCCAGATAGTGGCATATGCATTTAGCTATTTCAATCAAAAGCAAATTCCCACAAACCCTGTTCGACCTGATGCAAGTAGCACTGTGAGAAGTTTCGTCATGCTCCTCTCGCTGCGGACTTAGTATATGGACAGAAAATTAAATTGGAAGGATAATGTTCTTCAGCACCAGAAGAAAGCTTGTATTGCTTTTTACACGTGCAAAAGAGCCATTGGAAAAAAATGGGGGCTCAGCCCCAAAATATGCTACATTATTCTGGGATTTTACAGTTTTCTCCCTCTGAGCACAGATCGTTGTGCTGCCATAACAGTCTTAGATAGCTGCTTCAAAATAAGCATTCTCAGCAGAGAATTGTAGGAGAGGACGGATCGTGGTCCCGCTACTAAAGGCGGCACTTCAGGAGAGGATATTGTAATTTCCAGCGACAGCCAAGCGGCCTTAGCTCTTACTCGATCAACTCTGAACTAACGCTCAGCTGCCGTCGATCTCTTCAAGTGATGTTCCAACAGAATCGCGTGAACCTCACATGGGTCCCGAGACAGAGGGACATTTCGTAAAAGTGTAAGGCAGATGAACTTGCCAGACAGGGCACGGCCAAGCAGGGGATCTTAAAAGATCTAGACACATTCACGCCCGAAGAAGGAGGCAAACTTCCGTATTCATAGGAGTATTAACCAGGCACTGCCTTATTAGAAAGCACGCAGCAAGGCTAGAAGTGCCCTACAGACGATGCCGTAGAAGCTGTAAAGATGATGAGATTTGGAAACGTTAGAGCACCTCATCTGCAACTGCCCGGCTTTAAGCAGCGAGAGAATGCGCCTTTTGGGAGTTATCTTCCTGCATAGCCCAAACCAGTTCGCGGAGCTGGACATAAAAGACTTGAATGCGTTCATCAAGTCATCTAAGTGTTTTGAGGGAGGGTAGCGGTGTCTGTTTAGGAGTGTCAGTCCCAATATACTGCTATATGGAAAATCCCGATAACTCAGTAATTTTCCATATGGCCATATCCCAGAACTGACTTTCCTAGAGGTGTGCCTTTCTAAACTGACCTAATTGTGCCTCTGCGGCAGCCTTTTTTTTTTTGAACCTACACCTACTGGCTGATCCGACAGCCGTTGTCCTGCCCGATAATATTTCTTCTTGCACTTTATCAACTCTCTTTATCTGAAAACTGAATAGCTGGTTATATTATTGTATTGGTATTAAATGAAAGGCATTTTCACCGTATTCCAACGATGACATATTTAAGCAGGGATGAAGCCTAGCGTTGCCACCAAACCGCATTTTATTTATTCTTTCTTATCTCGACTATTTCGGTTGCCTATTGTCCCATTTGGATGAAAATTTTATTACAGGGTTAATATGCTTCATTCTAATTTGTTCCACATCGGTGTTGCCACTTTCGGTGTGTTACGAGGTTGCCACCTATTTTGGTTTTTTTGAAAGATTTGGTGACAATTTTGAGGAATACCGAGCAAACTCGGTCACCCAGGTACTGTTTTTTTAAAGATCACAGCTGAGTATATACCGTAAGTTAGTAAGAATTTTAACACTCGTTTCCATCCAACAAACCGGTTAAATTTTGAGAAGTGCTTGATGAAATTAGTGCCACCTTTTCATCCTTTTACTAAGGTATAAGTTCTTGTTTGCTTTCTACTTTAATTTGCTTAGATTTTTTATCACTTGCACTTTTGTTGCATGCCACTTTACAGGTGGCAAGATTACACACTGGCATAATAATACAAAATAAGTTGGTCATACAAAGGTGAGTAGATAAGTCACAGAAAGTTTGCATTATGAGATATTGACGCTGCGACATTGAGTTGCAAACTGATAAACCATGCCACTCGAGAAGAATTAAAAGAGCACTGTTTTAAAGCAGCTGACTCGAAATGTAGTGATTTTCTTTTATTTATTTTTTTTAAAGCAGCAAATCCCGCCAAGTCGCACAAAGTTTTAAAACTTGCATTTGTAAAGTCGATGTTGTCGTTGCACTTGTTGTTGCAACTATTTGCGTGAGCACGCGCAGCATAACTTACAGGGACAACGCCACGCATCTTAAGAAAGTGCCAAGTAAAAAGTTTGCTTTATATTTAGCTATAAACTAACTAAGCGCTGCTGCTTTTGAAATAAACAAACCACGACAGCGGATACGGGGGACATTACGACGTGGCATGACTTTAGTTTTTCTCAACTTGACGGTTATTCGAGTTCACGCTTGGTTGGCTGCGGCTTGTTGCGTAAACAAGGGCCATTTGCGCTGACATGCAAACACACACACACAGCCGCAGCAGTGGACGACTGTGTGCGCTAAAGGAAGTAGCGTAAAGCTAAGAAGGTACTCCTTTCGCTGTTGTGCCATTGTTGTTATTGCTTTCACGCGCTTGTCGTGCCACAACTGCAATTCAATTGTGCAATCAGTGCTGTGTGATTCCTTTACAAGCTAGCGCCAACGATGCCTTAACAACAATAGCAACAACAACAACAGCAGCATCGTATAACCAGTCTGTTTACTTGATTTCCTCTTTTTAGCATCATAATATTTTATATTATAAATACCAACAACAACTAAATATAAATTGCAAGTAAAGTGTGGCACGTTTCGTTGCGTTTGCGGGTTTCTTTACTTCGTCAGCTTCCGCTTTCCTGTTTTTAGCTTACAAAAACGCCTTTCATTTTTCTTCAACCTTTTTTGAAGTTAACTTCTTAGTCGGCGATCTGAAGTTTTGATTAAGAGTAAAATTTAAAAAAATGGCTGATGATAACGGAAATATAAATTGTAGCCGACTTTCAGGCGTAGGCGATTTTCCACACAATGTTTAGCTGTGCAAATCAGATATGAGGTGAAATTCTATTCAGGGTGCCACTTAGGGTTGCCACCTAACCGCAATTTATTTATTTTTTTCGTATATTTCGGGAAGTGGTGGACCGATTTGGATGAAATTTGGCATATATACAACTTGATTTGTTCTTACATTATATACATGGATGCGGCCACTTACGGCGGTTTACAGGGTTGCCATCTATCCCATTTTTTTTTTTAATATAGAGCTAGATATGCTAAAATCGGTATAATATGAAAGGTATTTTCAGCCGTATTTCAAATAAAGTAATTTCAAGCAGGGTTTTCACTTAGGGTTGCCACCTAACCGCAATATATTTATTTTTTCGTATATTTCGGAAATTGCTTGACCGATTTGGATAAAATTTGGCATATAGACAATTTCATTCATTCTAAGATTATATACAAGGGTGTTGCCACTTAGGGCGGTTTACAAGGTTGTCACATATCCAATTTTTTTCGAAATACAGAGATAGATATGCCAATATGGGTATCGGATGAAATGTATTTTCGACCGTATTCCAAATATGTTAATTTCAATCAGGTTGCGTCTTAGGGTTGCCACCTAACCGTAATTTATATATTTCGGGAATTGCTTGACCGATTTGGATACAATTTGGCATATGGACAATTTCATACATTCTAAAATTATACACAAGGGTGTTTACACTTAGGGCGGTTTACAGGGTTGCCACATATCCGATTTTTTCTAAATATAGAGATAGATAAGTCAATATGGCAAACGAATGAAAGGTATTTTCGTCCGGATTCCAAATAAGATAATTTCAAGTAGGGTTGCCACTTAGAGTTGCTACCTTACCGCAATTTATTTTATTTTTTTCGTATATTTCTGGAACTGCTTGGCCGATTTGGATAAAATTTGACATGTAGAGAATTTCATTAATTCTAGATTATATACATGGGTGTTGCCACTTTGGTTGGTTTGCAGCGTTGCCACCTATCCCAATTTTTTATAAATATAAAGCCACACGGAGGGAAATCTATGGATGGAACATCCATAATTATTGATATCACATTAAATAAAAATTGATATTTCTGTCCCATCAATGAATATGGATGTTTCATCAATACTTTTTTGATAAATCACTATTGAAATGGTATCCATATAAACTATTGATAAATTCTAAATAGTTTAAAAAAACAAAATTTTTAATAATTTGACATCTGGTTTCAGTGAGACTCGAACCATGCTCCTCTGGCACGTTAGCCCAGTATTCTACCATTCGGCTACGGCATATTATACAATTTTTAGAAAAATGTTCAATCATAAGAAATTCAAAAAATTTTGAAATTAAAAAAACCGCTCCAACAAGTTGTAATATTGTTAGAAAATCCATAGTAAAAATTGTTGAACTATTATGATTATGCGTCCCAGAAAAATTTACATTTCGTCCATATATATTAATACGCTGTCTCTACCATTATTACTATGCAGTAAATATGGATATGGATATACCGACAATAGAAATTCATATCACGACCATAGATATTGACATGCCGTTCAAATATATTAGTATTCTATCCATAAATATAAAAAATAGTACATCATATCGAAATGGTTGACATGTCATTTTACTTTTTATTGGGAGCAAATAATATTTGATAACTCGCACATTCTGAATGAATGTTGCATCAAACTCGGCGCTATCAATAGTGATATTGTCACAACATTCAATGCATTTCTCTCAGTGCAGATATGCCAATATGGGTATCAAATGAAAGGTATTTTCGGCCGGTAGGGTTGCCACCTAACCGCAATTTACAACCCCATTTTACAACTCTCCTTTCTTTCTTTCTTCGCCTTCACACTATCGCCCTCCCTTTTTCTCTTCATTCCCTCCTTTCCGTCTACCACGCCCCTCTTCCGTTATATCGCATTCGTATTGGCCCCTGTAAATTTAGGCATAATTCTACCTAGTACCAAATTTGACGGAAAATGCTTTATATATAAGATATTTTCAAATGGATCGGTGCCCTGGTCCACTTCCTGGAAGTAAGAATTTTTGAATCTAAACCATTCTCGAATACACCTTGTTCATATTTCGTTACTTCTGAGCTTACGAAGTTAACTTCTTTCACGTGTACTGGCTACACGCGGTTTTTTTTGCATGTTTTATGCTGTTTTTCTCATCTTAACTTTGTAAAAGTTCACAACAACAATGGCATAACTAGATATTTATTTTTGGTTTCACTTCATTTTCTTTCACTTTTTTGCTTCTCCACTTGTTTGCTCTATTGCAGCTTTATCATTTGTTGTGAAGCTGCTTAATTATGTGGAAATTTTTAATGAAAACTTCCCGGCTTCAATGGCGAAATGTACTCGCGAGTTTGTGTTGTGATTTGTTGCCATTGCTGCTTGTTTTGTTGTAGTTGGCGTTGTTTGTGCTGTCATTATTTGTGTTAACTCGCACACGAATTGCATAACAAATTGTTTCTTATTCATTGATTGCTTTCGAATGCGCGAACACACAAAATCAATTCGTTGGCAATGTTTTCTGGATGGCCATTGTCGTTCTTTTACTTGAACAGACATAATGCAACGAAATGCCAGGAGCACTTTAAAGCATTTTGAAGTATACAATTTAAGAATTGTGTGGAGTTAAAGTTTTACCAAGAGAAAGTGCGTCCTCTTTTCTATACAAAAAAAAAATTGTAAATATCTGTCTGTCTGTATGTTTGTGCACGTGTCAGTCCAAAACTACTGTATGGAATTGAATGCAACTTTCACTGTTGTATTACTAGATGTCTAAGTTGAAATTTGAGATATCCCTTGATTCGATAAATCTACCGATTTCGAAGTTTTCAGCTTATTTTGGATTTATCGATCAATGTTTTGGGCAGGATAGCATCGGTCGGGTCGAAAATTCGAAGCTAACACAAAATTGGGAACTACGCACGACCCGCTAGATGGCGCACGGACCGAGAATACGGTGAATTCGTTTAAAAATTGAAAATTTGTGAATCATTTTTATATAGCTTCTCGGTAGGCTAGATTACTAATAATTTTTTTTAAATAAGGTATCAAATGAGAGGTATTTTCGGCGACATACCAACTTAAATATTTTCAAATAGGGTTGCCGAACAGGGATAAAATTTTACCGCATTGTATTTAAATATTTTGGGACTATATTTGAATTATTTTAGGATCATTTTGGGATCATTTAGGGTTAGTTTTGAGATAACTTTCGGCATATTTTCGGTTCATTTTGAGATAATTTAAGGGTATTTTTGTGGTCACTTTAGAGTCATTTTGAGAAAATTTTCGGATCATTTGGGTTCATTTTGGGATCATTTTTGGGGATGATCATTTTGGACTGCTTGACAGATTTCTAAGATTTTCTACTTGGATTTGCCACTTTAGTAGGTTTATAAAGTTGACATCAGTTTATGTTGGTAAGTAAGAGTATTACAAAAAAATGTAAAAACCTTATAAAATATATAAAAAGATTTCACCTTACCAACATATTGAATACCCATTACCTAAAATAAAAAAAGTTTCCCATTTCAACCTTAAAAAAAACTATTATTTCCGTTTCCACAACTCTAAGTTCAATAAAACAGATATTTATTCATGACATGTCACAGATTTGGATAAATAAAAGAATTTAATTGTCAAGAACATCAAAAACGCCCACACAAACAATCACAGCTTTAACAGTGTGTTATATACACTTCAAGTATTGTTTGCTTGGCAAATCCCTTATTAAAATTCTGCTAAAGAGCTGTCACAAGTTGTCACATAATTACAAGTCATTAAAAACAACATAATTATTATCGTTTATTCTCCTCGTCGATGTTGGCTTTGGTGTTGTTATTATTATTATTGTTGTTGTTTTTATTGTACGTACAGCTATAACAACAAATATTTACGTTTGCTATTGGTTTTATTTTTGTTTACTTTCTCATAGTTGTAATTGTTTTGTGTGCTAATAGTGTGACAGTTGGTATTTTATGCAAATGTGGCCCACAGTCACAAACGCCACCATCAACCAACGTTTTGTGGTTTACACTTTCCACTTGCTGGTGCTGCTACATACACACGAACAGCCACAACTAAAAAACAAATTTGAAATAACTGAAATTATAGCAACAAAATTGTTTGCTTAAACGTTTAAATGACATAAAGCGTATTTACAAAATACAAATGCCAATACAAACAACCACATAAACATATACTTACATCTATTAATAAATATTTTCACATTTGAAAATCTCCGCTTTGGCTCATTTAAGTTGTAATTGAAATTCTTCATTAACACTTTTACTTGATTATCCTGTCAACATGCAAACTGCTACAGGCGACAACAAATAAAAGCAGCAACAAAATGTAAGTAACAGCAAATGGGCGTTTAAATTGTTGAGCAACAAGTTTCTACTTCATCTACAATTTGTTTGAAATATTTTGTTTCATAGCGTTTAAAATGTGGGTGGGCCAAAGCGTGTCGGTGGATGAGTCTCAGCTTTGTGATTAAGTGTTTTCATTAAAAACATTCTACTTAATATATTTTAAGCAACAACAACAAAATAGAGAATTGAATTCAGGGTTGTTGCAGTAATAATAACAACAAGTAAGGATGTCTAAAATAGGATGAAAGCGAATATTGTATACTTAGGCAGGTAAAATGGCTGAGACCAGCAGTGGCGTGCCTACGTGTTTCAATCAAGGCAAGCCCCAGTCCTTATAACCCCAACAAAA
>CAXKVI010000069.1:187500-195000 GCA_964058755.1 Campiglossa producta | reverse complement strand
CCAAATGTGTATATGTGAAACGTAAAAATAAGTAGGCTTAAACATAGAGAAATGCAAAGCATATCCATATGTTCATACTTATATCCAGCCATAAACCAGCAGTTGCTTCTGATAGTAGTATGCAGTGGGGCTCCGATATTCCTACTACAAATGTAATTGTCAAGTGGCCGTACGGAACAAGAGAGCCATTCCACAGCAACCAAGGATATCACTATGCCGCAGGACCTAGATTATTTTAATCCTGGTATAGTGCGAATAAAACACATCACTGCCAGCCTCAAGTCCTTCCATGCCGGTTGGCTTTCCGAGTTAACTCCACAATTGTTTTCCACCACATCCCTAGTTATCAAGAACTCCGCTTGCAGAGAATTTCGGAGTAGGTCGAGTTTATATGTATTCTCTAGGTAGGGTAACCACCTAGGTTGAAAACGACTTCAACATTTGGATTAACTTTTAGGTAATAAAAACTAGCTAAGCTACATTTCAAGCTCTCCTAAGGGATTATATTTATAGAGCTGCCATCTATTTGAAATTTACAAAAATGTATAGGGATTTACCAATTTGGGAATCAAATGAAAGGTATTTCACGACGTAATTGAACAACAATATTTCCAAGTAGTGTTACTGCCTAGAGTTACCACCAAATCTACTTATATACAATTTTTTGCATATCTGCAAGTACCTGGGTGACAGAGCTTGCTCGGTGCTATCAATTTAGCGCTAACTTTACTCACCCAAAATGATCCCCAAATGACCCAAAAATAATCCCAAAATAATTCTGATATTATCCCAAAAAGACCCTTAAATGTTCCCAAAATGATACGAAATTGAACCCAAAACGACCCAAAAATGATCCGAAAATGATCCGAAGATGATCCCCAAATTATCCCAAAATGACCCTAAAATGATCCAAAAATTATTACCAAATGACCCTAAAAGCACTCTTAAATGTACCCTAAAATGATCCCAAAATTATCCAAAAAATGTTCGCAAAATAATCCTAAAATAATGTCAAAACGACCCCAAAAATTACACCAAAATTGTCCCAAATTAATCCAAAATTGAACCCAAAATGATCTCAAAATTGTCTCAAAATTATTCCAAAGGGACCCCTAAATGATCTCAAAATGATCCCTTGAAAATATTTTAGTTGGAATGTCGGCGAAAATACCTTCCACTTGATACCCATATTGGCATATCTAACTCCATAATTTAAAAAAAAATTGAGAAAGGTAGCAACCCTGTAATACAACGCAAGTAGCAACCCCCAAGTGGATAGATAGAATCAAACATACTATGCTATGATAACGGATAACCGCCCCCTCCCCCACCACCCCTTTCCCACGAGTTCCAAGAAATTGCCGGAAACAGGGCTGTTGCCAGTCTTTTTTGCCGACACTAACCACTGAAGTAGTTTAGGCCTCGACAATTTTATATTTATTACAAAAATTAATTTTCATTTAAATGAAAGGACACTACTAAGTTTCCATATTTAGCTAAACATGTTTTCCAACACTTTACTTCGGCTACAATCATTAGCGAGTAAACTACTCCGACCAAGTAAAGAGAAAAAACGCCTTACATTTTTGCCCTTTCACCTCTTTACTACAAATACTACAAAATCTGCTTATACCGCTCCTAAGTCAATCTAATTAATGGGTTCATTATAATTTCCACTTTTAGTTGGTTGTGCGCATTTAACAAACTTTATTACTTAATAAGTATGAATATAAGGGTTTGTGTGCTAACGAGAGTCTGCTGCGCCACGGACTGCATTTGCCTCATTCATCACTGTTAAGTGTCCGTTTTTTTGCACTTTCTTTCGCATTGCTTTCAACCCAACCACTTGGTGCTAAGGACAGTCTGGACATCAGACTAACAACAGTTTCATTTTTAATTATGCGGCATAATTAAATAAATGTTTGTTGTCATGTTGAGTTGAAAAATTGCAAAAAAAAAGGGAAAACAAAAAAAAATTAAATAATAAATATTAGCAAGTTTATTTTGGTCTCTTTTGGAAAATTACTGCCTTTGGAGCTGCACACATTTTAGCAAATACTCCATGCGCTCGTAAATTTCTTTTTGTTTTAGTAGCTGCCGCGTTGCTGTGACAAATGAAAGCCACGCGGCAGTAATTTTAGTTATTATTGCGGCAATGACACTGACACAGACAGTTTGGCATTAGTTTTCATTTATTGAGTTCAACGCGAATACTTTTTCACTTTTTCTTGAGAACAAAGTGACAAGCAGAATAAATGTTCACTTCATGGAATGCCATATTAAGTAGATAAATGGTTGCAGTTGTTTTTAGTGTTGCCACAAATACGTTTGTTAACATCTACTGAGCATGCTTGGGCACGCTTATTAAACGCTTAATTAATTTGACAGCCGTATTTAATCTTCATACAGGCCAAGGAAAGCAATCCTTCAAAGAGAACAACTAGGACGAAAATTTCGAGTGATTGATGTAATACACGAAATCACACATGCTGATGACTGAACAAGCTTTTACGTCTATTCTCTAATTCAAATAATAAAATGACATATTCGTGGCACAGAAGGATAAAGGATCATTTTTTGAGGTAATCTATACTATATAAAACTCTAGAAAAGTCGTGTCTGTACATCGAAAATTTCTTTGAAAAAATGACTGGGAATGACTGGGGGAATGGGTGACAGGTAACAAGGTCAATGGAAATAGTGTCAATTGACATTATTTCGCATTATAAATGGAAATAGTGTCAATTGACACTATTTCTATTTTGTAAAGAGAAGTAAAGTCAACATCAATTTGGTAATATAGTCATTGATTTTATTTCCTAATTGAAATGGAAATAGCGTCAACATTGCTTACGACATGTCAACTAAACATCAGGTGATGTTTAAGTGTGATGATGTGATTTACAAAAAGTGTCGCATCTAATTTTTCACTACGTCGTCGGTATCATGCCGTCCCGCGGCCGCGTTTCTCCGCCGCGTCGCGACGCTTTTTTGTAATGTTGAAAATCACATCATCAAACTCAAACATCGCGTGATGTTCAGTTGACATGCTATCAGCAATGTTGACGCTATTTCCATTTCAATTAGGAAATAACGTCAATATAACATATTGACAAAGAGAAGTTAAGTCAACTGACCTTATTTCCATTTCGAATTGTCATTTGACACTATTTCCATTTGGGGTGCGAAATAATGTCAATTGGCACTATATCCATTGACCTTGTTACGTGTCACCGGGGGAATGCTATAGAGTTCATTCACGCGACATTTGTACACGTTTAATTGCGTTTGAATGTTGTAAAAATAGAAATATAATGGGAAAAAGTCACATCTTTTAGGATCGCTGCATTGCATGTGATGAGTTTTTTTTTCAAAAAGTATAAGTATTCAATCAAAGTTGACTTACGCACGTGAAAAGAATAGAAGTTGCTTTTAGAATCGAGAGAAAAAATAAGAAAGTAAGCGAATTGTAGGAGATTTTTATTCCGGTAATTTAAACAGCTGTTCATGGGTCGGCTAAAAAAAAAAAGATTATTGATTACTCACGTGACATTACGCACGTGACACTTTTTACCTTCATACATATTTTAGTAATTTTACATATATTTTCAGAAGTTTTTTGAAAATTTGATGGACTTTTGACCGTTTGTAAATAATTTTTCTTCAATTATTCTGTGTTTTATTATTGTTGAACAAGATGGAAACGCAACAACAATTATAAGCTACCATGATTACGTAATTTCGGCCTTGCTCAAGGGCCTTGTCAAATGGCTTATTTCTTGGCCTCAAGCTCACAATTACAATGTCGTTTAAATACAAGGCCGTAAAACAACAATTCCATTGTTGTAAAGAACTATTTATTTAATTTTATGTTATTTTAAACAAAACATCCAACAAACATCTGAAAAACAAAAAATCAACAGCTGCTGAGTAATCTTACTTCCAAAAAATTCAACATAAATTGTATCAAAATTGTACGAAATGTAACACGTGTAAAACACCTGTGCGAAAAATATTAAAATACCTACATTTCAAATATGTAAATTATGCTACTTATTGAAAAGGAAAACATAACGCTATAAGGAAACATCCAGGCGAGGATATGCACGCGCATACCTAAAGGGCCACCAACCTTAAGTTGGAAAGAAATTTAAAACTATTTTGATAAAAGTTACAGCGAACCCTCATCAAAGAGTGTTCAACAAGAAATTGGATTTTTTCATGTAAGTGAAAAAGGTACAACAACGTGGACAGACAGACAAAAGTTAAGTTTACCTTCAGGTGCCGTCTGCCACACATATAAACAGCACCACTTTGTTGTATTTGTCTACGCGCCTTCAGGTACGGTAAATTAAATGACAATGTAAGCATATTTGAAGCTCATTTTAAGGGTAAATAAAATAAAATTTTGTACGCAGTAACCACTGAGCTGTGAAAAAGGTCATGCTTATTATATTTGACAGTTGACGTAACTAAGTAAATGAATTTTAAGAAGAATACAGGAAATATGTGACTTTATCTAACTTAGGTTGGAATATATTTTGGTATAAACAGGTAAGAGTATTCATAGAATATGATACTTTTTCGCTAGAATTTGTATGAGTTTCAAATTTGAAATTTTTTGTGTAGAGAAATTCCAGGTGCTTACTTTTATATTTATTTGTATTACTAGCGGTGGTGGAGGGGGGGAATTACAACCTGCGATAGGACCGACTTATTTAAAGGATATTATACAATGATCTCTAAGGAATCAAATATTTCGTATAAGCATTTAACCAATATCGCTTAATCTGCTGAAGAACCTGTCTAGAGGGGCGGGGTGCAATAAAGCAGTAGGAAATAAAGCCATATGGTTTTATTTCTGAACACATTGAGAAATAAGTCCATATTGATAAAATTGCCTATTTTTTACACTGAATGAGGAACAAAACCGCCAGATTGTCCGAACGAGGGCGTTATATTGACTTTGGTTTAGAATAAAAGATTTCAAAAACCATAGGAAACAAATATTTTCCTTCTTTAGAAATGTTGTCAGAGAAATCGCTTTCATACACAATTCGACAGGGGAATCCATGGAGAAAAATGAACTGGTCATATCAACCAAAATATGGGTTGATTCAATCAAATTTACGGTCAATTCTTAAATTGCTAAACTTAACTTACCAGACTTTTTTTTTTGAACAGAAATTTTGTTTGTACAAAGTGTTCTAAGGTCGATTCTTAGTGAATTCAATATAATTGGTTTTTATTTTTTTTAACGCCAAAAGGAGTAAAAGTAAAGTAAATATAAAAATTATTTTTCAGAGTTCTTATATTGACTTAACCGAGAATCGAACTCAGGTGTCTTGAACGCTTAACCCAGGTGTCCACCCAATACATGATGCCATCGTATACTTATGCTTGCCAGCGTCTAATTACAGCTTTTAAGGAATTACACCACATTCTCTCACGGAGAGTTGTAAAAGGGGTTGTAAATTGCGGTAAGGTGGCAACCCTAAGTGGCAACCCTGCGTGAAATTATCATATTTGGAATGCGGCCGAAAAACCTTTCATTTTATATCCATATTGGCATATCTAGCTCTATATTAAAGAAAAGTTGGGATAGATGGCAACCCTGTATACCGTCCTAAGTGGGGCAACACCCGTGTATATAATCTAAGAATGAATCAGATTGTGTATATGCCAAATTTTATCCAAATCGGTCAAGCAGTTCCCGAAATATACGAAAAAATAAATAAATGGCTGTTAGGTGGCAACCCTAAGTGGCAGCCCTGCGTGAAATTATCGCATTTGTAATACGGCCGAAAAACCTTTTGATACCCATATTGGCATGTCTAGCTCTAAATTTAAAAAAAAATTGGGATAGGTGGCAACCCTGTAAACCGCCATAAGTGGCAACAGCCATGAATTCTGCTCGGCCTAACTATTACAATTTGTGCAATGTTAGCTAGACCCTAGAAATTCACATTCTATTTTATTTGCACAGCTAAACATCGTGGTGAAAGTTGTCAACGCCTGAAAGTCGGCTACAATTTCTATTTCCATTGCATAATTTCCGTTGCATCATTTTCCAAGCAGCCATTTCCTCAAATTTTACTCCCAGTCAAAACTTCATATTTGCCGCCTAAGAAGTTAACTTCAAAATTCCGTCAATTCAACTAAATTTAGTCAACTTCAGGATAACAGTACGATATTGTTGATTTGACCAGTGCCATTTCTTTCTGTGTAGTCTTACTTTCTTATTTTATAAATATCTTAGCAAAGATATATTTTTCAAAAGGTACGTCCTCGCGAGCTCAGTAACCCTAAAACAAAAAGCGTACCGCTCATTGAGTCCTCGGATCCATGCTTTTAACATAATAACCAAAAACGAGCAAATCAAATACAGAACAAACATTTAAAAGCAATAACATTAAATCAAAACCTTATGTAAGTAACTCGGAGCTTGCATTCATGCCTTTCGGTGATGACCAAAATCCACTTCAAAGAGGTGAATTTTCTTGTTGTTAACATAAAGAGTGATAGCGAACAATAGCCTACGTAATCTGCAATAAATGAGTGACACATACAAGTGCAAAGTCAAATTAAGGACAATGGTGAGAGCAAAAACAAAGACATATTTTACGCACAGACAACAATTGAATCATTTGAAATGACATTGCAAATTACGTAACATAATATCGTCGCTCCCAACGAAGACTAATACGGTTCAGTTAGCGTGGAAGACTAGCACGGTTCGTTCTCTGCGTCGAAGACTAACACACTTCAGTTTTCTGCGTCGAAAACTAACACAGCTAACTAACTCAACCGTGTTAGTCTTCGTTGGGAGCGACGATATGTGTACGTAATAGGTATCGATCGAAGCTAGATTTTTACAATGTATGCAAAATTTTACTTTGCTGCAAAAAAAAAAAAAAAATTATTCGCAACGTTTTTAGAGGTCAGAAAGACTGACTCAGTATAACAGTCGCAGGCCCAGACTTCTGTCAATTCTATGTAATTGCTTTCTTTTCAATTTTTTTACTTCTCTCTCTGCTATTTTCTTGTGGTTATCAGTTTAAACAGTTATCACTTTCCATATGAGATGAATATGGCCAAGGCGTTTAAGGTTGTATGAAATAGGTTTTTAGCGTATATCATTTCGAGGTCGAATGTTCCGTCCGACTCTGCTATCAGCATATGTATGTTTCAGGGCTACCAGCATCCCATTAGGGCATTTTGGTTTGCTTTTGTAGGCAGACATAACCAGTACAAAGGAGAAAATAAATGTTTCTGAAATTTAGTGTGTATCTAAGTTCGCATTTCGAAGGCTCAGTATAGTTTTCCTTCAATTGAGTTTATCGATATCCGGAAGAATTTAGTTGGGCAAAGTTTGCAGCTCTTACTACCAGGACGAAAAAATATAAGATCCACTGTATATCTACATATGTATGCTGGCAGTAAAATACTTTTCAACTAAGAACTATTGCGTTGCTCTCGGCAAACCGGGAGAGTATTGCC
>CAXKVI010000069.1:180000-182500 GCA_964058755.1 Campiglossa producta | reverse complement strand
ACGAGGAATTTTCAGGCGCGCGCATAAACACAAAAACTCTGCACCCGTTCCCATCACCGCTACAGAGGTTCAAGAGGCCATCCGGAAGGCCAAAAATTCCAAACCATCGGTCCTGATGGCTTAGCCATGGTGCATCTTAAACACATCGGCGCAGTAGGAGTTAAGTGCCTCACTGCCGTCTTCAATCTGTGCTTGACCACAGCTGTCATACCCGATAAATGGAAGCAGGCAACTGTGATCCCACTACTAAAGCCTGGCAAGCCAGCGAACCATGGGGAGTCATATCGTCCGATATCACTCCTCTCGCCAGTAGTAAAGCCACTTGAGGCGGTCTTACTCCCGCTCTACAAATCAAACTTGATGTTAGCCGAACACCAACATGGTTTCAGAAAAGGTAGGAGCACAACATCTGCTCTAAATGTCTTAAACACTCAGATAACTGGCGGTCTAAATGAAAACAGACCTAATGACAGGAGGGTTCTAGTTGCACTCGATTTGCGCAGCTATCTCAGTGGTCGTGTGTTCTGTTCAGAAACAAAAAGTCTCACCTCCATCAGGAGGCAAAACTGCTCAATGTAAAAGAGCATGCGGAAATGCTGAGCAGGCAATTCCTTCTGAACTGCCGCAAGCCAGCAGATCCAAACCGTCATCTTTTGGACATAGATCCGCCCCCGAGAGACATAAGGAAACATCTCCGTAAGCATTATGATGGGATCCGGCATCATATTGCCTTGTCGTTTGATCTGCAGAATCATAAGCGGGCTCTAACCAACATCCACACCGAGTCGGTAGACACTTTTGTCGGATCTCTACCTGTGAATCCCGTTCTGATCAGTCCTTCACCGGATATTGCTGAAGAAGAACGCACCTTACCAAGGGAGACAAGAGTCACCTTGGCACAGCTTAGGTCTGGATATAGTGTAAGGTTAAACTCCTACTTGTCCAGACTTAATGACACAATCTGAAACACATGCCCTGCATGTGGTAGGACCCTCCATGATACTCTACATTTCCCCTCTGTCCCTCTAGACCAAGCATCGGCGCCCCATAGATCTTAAGATCAGTCAAACAAGTTGGATTCATCACACAGACACGTTGCGCTCTTTGTTTACCAAATGATTTAGTCGTCGCTGGGCAAGGGGCGAAACCACATCGCGTGGGGGTGTCGCTTGTTTGCTCAGCGAATGTTAAAAATATAGTTCGGACGATCACAGCGCGTGTATAAGCGTACTCACTTATACACCTACTTTTACAAATCTGCCGATCCATGGTTTAGAATATGCCCGAGGTAGGCATACCGGTCGAAAGAGGCGACTAATATGCACATAGGTAATGACGTGCTACTCGACGGTTCATCTACGGATATAATTCCTCTCACCTCGCATTACCCATCTTCTTCTTCCTCACGGATGGAGGGATGACATGACCTAAAAGGTTTCACTGGCCATACCAAATCGCCACCACGACAGTCGGGCAGTACCGCAGCGTACCGGGGTCATATCCGGCCAAGGACTGTCAACTTCGGCATCACTCCCCAAAACCTTGGGGGAGTGTTTTCCTGTTAACAGCAACAACAACATAAAGGCATGCATCATGGTATACAATATTCGATATCATCCGAACTCAGGCCTTCATACGTATTTTTTCTAACGAATGCCACGCTGCTATTATTGTTGTCAACTGTTGTAATACTTTTACGATGTCATGGCTATAGCGCTTTTAACTGCAATTTTGTAATTTTATTTAAGGTCATTTGCGTAGAAATTAACTAAAAAAAAAAAAAAAACAAACAAACTTACAGATGCATGAAGCACACACAAGATACAAAGTGCGCTTGGAATTGTTACAGTAAAATAAAACAAAAATGGTATAATTACGATAATGTAAATTTAATGAGCACAATGTTCCACTTAAATACTGCATACGGAGCTAAAGCTCCTTCATTCAAATAAGCAAAGACTTGAAAAAATTAAGATATCTGAAATAATGCATATTTAGATGAGGATATTCACTACAAACGTGTAAAAATTGTTGAGCAAGAAGCGTAAATAATTTAAACAAAAATGCATGGAAATCAATGAAATCATTGTGGGAAAAGAACTTTGAGGAAACCTCCCACAGGATTCAGTTTAAAGATCGTGCAGACCAGGTGGTTGAAAAGCTCGGATATCCAAACCGCATAATTTTTTTTTTTTTGTAAGCTAAGTTTGTTCATTGAAAGCACCTGGGCCTTGTTGAACTTATTTTATTATTTTGTTATATACATCATATTGCATTTTTGGAACACTATTAGGATATTTCTAGTTCACACAATCTACACAACCATCATGAATACCCTCCTTCTAATGAGCAAAAATGTTCATATTTAAATATCCAAAAAAATCCGAAAAGTTACGTATACGCCACGGTACACTAAGTACTTTTGTCAAATAGATGTAAGCATATAATATACCAGCTTCACAAGCGCATACATATACTTGAAACCAGAAGTATCTAGCAC
>CAXKVI010000069.1:170000-172500 GCA_964058755.1 Campiglossa producta | reverse complement strand
CAAATGCAGAATAGCTCCAACTCTCTGATAAAAAACCAAAAATTGGGATCGATAGGTATTTTTGTAGTGAACATAACAATTTGGAACAAACAACAACAAAAAAAGTTATTAAGGGTAAAAGTTCATTTAAAGCTTTTTTTTTAATCAAAATGTCTTCAATACTTTCAATAGTGATAGTGCAAAATTTTATTTGCATTGGATAGGTAATTATTTTAAAAACAACCCTGGGCTACGCCATGTCAAGTCCTACTGCGTAGTACACCCTTATGCGTAGGCGGCCTTCAGCCACGGTTAGAAGAAAAATAACCCTGGACTGATTTTAAAAATAGCTTTAAATTTTGCTCTTAAACGGGTTTGCACCTAAAGCAGTAATATATCGCTTGAAAGGTAAATCAATTTCCTATCCAACGGAAAATAATTTGTGAATCCATTCATAGCATCGGATGATAACCACGCCCCCTTTTTTGATATCGGAAATTTCGAAAATAACATATCGCTGGTTCCAAAGTAAACAGATGTATTTACTTTTTAAAATTTTTGGGAAAACAGCATTTCAAACATTTATTTTTCATAGAACTCCATTTTAAAAATGAAATTTTGAATGCCGTTTCAAAAACAATTTAAATTTTGAAATGCTTCTGTTTACCTTGGAACCGGCGATATCGTCGCTCCCAATGAAGACTAACACGGTTCAGTTGGCGTGGAAGACTAGCACACTTCGTTCTCAGCGTGAAAGACTAACACGATCCAGTTTTCTGCGTGGAAGACTAACACACTTCACTTTTCTGCGTCGAAGACTAACACGGTTCAGTTCTATGCGAACTGGGCTAGTTTTCCACGCAGAGAACGAAGTGTATTAGTCTTCACCGCCTACTATTCAGGGAGGCATATTTGAAAATTTCACGGGTCATAACTTTTAAACTGATTACGGTAGAACCATACAATTGGCACAAGGTATACTAGCATAATAGGGAGTATACCTGATGTAATTGGACGAAATCGCTTCTCAACCACGCCCACTTCCGAGATGGCATATTTCGAAAATCATATGAAAATTACCGCTGGGTATTTAAAGTTCAGTTTACCCGAACTTAGACTTCCTTACTTGTTTTAAATGAAAATAGCCGCCCACTCATCACTCAAAATTTTTTAAATAATGAAAAATTTTTTATTCAAAATGGCCCAACCCTGCTTCTAGCTTGCACATTTGTATAGTGAAATTGAAAAATTTTAGAAATACTTTCCTAGTACCCGTCTAACGAAAGGTAGAAATGTTGTGTTCAATAAAAGTATGCATTTATTTAAGTAGAAAACCATGTTTTCTCGACCAACTTATTCTTACACAAAATTTGTAAATACATATATTACAATCAAATAAGCTTCAAATCTTTTCAAGTTATCGTCTTCAAAAGAAATAAACTTGAATTTGATATATTCGCGCATCCATCAGTGTTTGTTTTATTAATCGCGTCGTATTAATAACGCCAAAACACTGGACAAACTTTCACTTTTTACTTTTCGTTTTGGAACTTTTTAGTTTGCATTTGCTTTGATTGAAAACATGTCAGCTTAGGATTTTCAATCGCGCTAATCGATCTCTCGAAATCGTTTTCACCTTTTTAGATTACACGATGTCTTGAGTGCTTTCTTATGTTGGTTTTCACCTTTTATTCCTCTCACTTGTCCCATCGCGATTTAATTATTTATTTATTCGTCTACAAAGCTACTTTTATTTCCCTTGCTTATCTACTGATATGGCTATATTCACACACATATTTTTGTATGTAGCCACGTGGATACCCAAATCTGTATGACAATACAGCTACTTTAAAGCAAGAGTTTAGTTACTCTCTATCCACATACATACTTATCGAGTTTTCTTGCACCTTTGTAAAATTTTCCCTCTAAACGCATATTAGTTTGTAGTTTAGGGTGCTTAGTTCCTTTTATTTTGCGGTTTGAAAAATTTCACAAGTTTTCAATTTCCGGTAGATTGACATGAGCGATAATTCCGTCTAGCTTAGTTGAAATCAAGTTCAATAACAATCAATTTTTATGATTTCGAGAGTGCTAAAGTGTTAGTTAGACAAAGACTTGCCAGTTGGTTCTAAGATTAAGTATTCTGCATAAGATACAGGATTGGTGTCCATGCAGGCCTGTATGTATCCATGTACGTTAATGTGGGCCGTATTTTGATGCTTTGTTTCTTTAAACTGCTATCAACTGGTTCATTGAATTTGCTTAAATGGGGATGGAAACGAAATGGAACGAAAAAAATATAAAAATTATCTTGAAGAAATAAAATAAAACAAAATAAAATAAAATAAAATAAAATAAAATAAAATAAAATAAAATAAAATAAAATAAAATAAAATAAAATAAAATAAAATAACATAAAAAAAAAATAAAATAAAATACAATAAAATAAAATAAAATAAAATAAAATAAAATAAAATAAAATAAAATAAGATAAAATAAAATAAAATACAAAAAAAAAAAA
>CAXKVI010000069.1:135000-167500 GCA_964058755.1 Campiglossa producta | reverse complement strand
AGGCATTTTTTAAAAATTCGACTGGTCGTAAATTTTAATCTGATTACCGTGGTACGATGTAATTTGTCACAAAGCATCTAGTATCGTTGGGAGTATACCTGATGAAATTGGATAAAATCGCCCTCCAACCACGCCCCCTTTGGATATGGAAAATTTCGTAAATGACCTGAGGGGGCATTTTGGAAAATTCGACTGGTCATGAATTTACAGCTGCTTATAGTAATTTGGCAGGCTTCATGGTGGTGTAGGAAATATTCCTAATGAAACTGGTATAAATCGCAGGGCATTTAATGTTCAGTTTACCCGAACCTTGTTTTTTTTTTAATTCATTATATTTTTGTTTTATTATTTTTTATTTTACTTTATTTTATTTTTCTTTGTTTTACTACACTTTGTTTAATTTTATCTTATTTTATATTATTAAATTTTTTTTTTCTTTATTAATTTTATTTTATTTGTTTTATTTTGTTTATTTTACTTTGTTTCATTTCTGTGGAGTTTTTACAAAAAACTTATTTCAAATCTGAATTTTTTTTATATTATCCCATTTTTATTTTATTTTATTTTATTTTATTTTATTTTATTTTATTTTATTTTATTTTATTTTATTTTATTTTATTTTATTTTATTTTATTTTATTTTATTTTATTTTATTTTATTTTATTTTATTTTATTTTATTTTATTTTATTTTATTTTATTTTATTTTATTTTATTTTATTTTATTTTATTTTATTTTATTTTATTTTATTTTATTTTATTTTATTTTATTTTATTTTATTTTGTTTTATTTAATTTTACTTTATTTTATTTTATTTTATTTTATTTTATTTTAATTTATTTTGTTTTATTTAATTTTACTTTATTTTATTTTATTTTATTTTATTTTATTTTATTTTATTTTATTTTATTTTATTTTATTTTATTTTATTTTATTTTATTTTATTTTGTTTTATTTAATTTTACTTTATTTTATTTTATTTTATTTTATTTTATTTTATTTTATTTTATTTTATTTTACAAAAAACTTATTTCAAATCTGAATTTTTTTATATTATCCCATTTTTATTTTATTTTATTTTATTTTATTTTATTTTATTTTATTTTATTTTATTTTATTTTATTTTATTTTATTTTATTTTATTTTATTTTATTTTATTTTATTTTATTTTATTTTATTTTATTTTATTTTATTTTATTTTATTTTATTTTATTTTATTTTATTTTATTTTGTTTTATTTAATTTTACTTTATTTTATTTTATTTTATTTTATTTTATTTTATTTTAATTTATTTTGTTTTATTTAATTTTACTTTATTTTATTTTATTTTATTTTATTTTATTTTATTTTATTTTATTTTATTTTATTTTATTTTATTTTATTTTATTTTATTTTATTTTATTTTATTTTATTTTATTTTGTTTTATTTAATTTTACTTTATTTTATTTTATTTTATTTTATTTTATTTTATTTTATTTTATTTTATTTTATTTTATTTTATTTTATTTTATTTTATTTTATTTTATTTTATTTTATTTTATTTTATTTTATTTTATTTTATTTTATTTTATTTTATTTTATTTTATTTTATTTTATTTTATTTTATTTTATTTTATTTTATTTTATTTTTATTTTATTTTATTTTATTTTATTTTATTTTATTTTATTTTATTTTATTTTGTTTTTTTTTTTTTATTTTATTTTATTTTATTTTATTTTGTTTTATTTTATTTTATTTTATTTTATTTTATTTTATTTTATTTTATTTTATTTTATTTTATTTTATTTTATTTTATTTTATTTTATTTTATTTTATTTTATTTTATTTTATTTTATTTTATTTTATTTTAGTTTGTTTTATTTTATTTTATTTTATTTTATGCATTCTTTTACTATTCTTATTTTTTTTATTTTACAAATCTACTTCTTCAGGACTAAATCTATAGCACCACACTTTACTATCTGGTAAAAGTAGGTAATGCTTAGAATAAGAATGAGACAAGCTGATGGCACTGCCTATGATATACGAACTAAGACACAGGCACACGCACACACACTCAGCCTCCGGAATTGCTTGAAGCACCGCATATGCCATGCAAATAAGAAGACGAGAATGTGATTCAGAGAAGAAACTCACAAAAAAGGTTAAATAATTCTTGGGCGTGAGCGCGTGCGTTCATGTATGTGGCGGTTAAAGACAAATTCGTGCAATTTACGCTAAGAAATTGAAAACGAAGTGGTGTTGGGGTAGGTAAAGGCAAATGATCCAGAGGGGATAACAATGCAAAACAACAACACCCATAAAAATGTTGTGGAAATGCTTTGAGCATACACCAAGACAATATCAAACGTGCAAACCGCTACAGTTTTCACTAGAATAAATGCGCGTCAAATGACAGTTTGGAGAAAGGAAAAAGAAAAAAAATAGTTATCAATGAATCCCACTAAACATAAAGGAATTTTCGCAAAACTGGGCTTATGCTCTCAAGAGTAGTGAATGAAACGTCGCTGGGCTGAAAATTTTGATCTTGAACGGATAAATATCCTTGACAACGTTGTGGAACTAATAGGCTAGGTTTAAGTGGCTGGCGCAGAGACCTATGCCAGTATAAAAAGGCTCGTTGTGATACCGCCAACACTAGAAGTCAGTTCCAGGACCCTGCCATATGGAGAATCCCTGTATTCTCGGGATTCTCCACTTAGATTTAGTTCAAACATGACCTGAACAAAATTTAAACGAAATGCCTTTTTTCAAATATTCCTTAAGAACTTCTCCAAAGGAAAGAACGACAGAACGTCCATACTCTAAAGATAAAAATTCTACAAATGAAGTTGAAAAAAAATTCCCAAAACCTTTGAATAGTTATTAATTTTCATATTGTTAATTGGGCTACTGAGCTAACTCATATGCACGTAGTCACAGAAATAAAATCAAGGAACGTGTATATTTTTACGCACATAATGAAAAGCATATGAAACCCCCAAATTTGCAGCGTGAGCAAAAACAACGAAAGCATAATTTATAATAGACCAACAACAATGTGTCTAAAAATTCTCAAATAAAATATGTTGACACTTTGAAATTACCCTACGGAAATATGCAGAAAAAAAAACAGTTCAAAGCAAAAAAAATTCCACCGCAAAATCACATTGGATATCTTCATCAATGTAGCGTGTCAGTTTGTCAGTCAATCTGCCAGCGGGTAAATCATTAGGACACATGCCACACACAACCTTGTCATCACTCAATTTAATGTGATGAGCGTACATTCACCCCAAATTTTCAAAATATCTTTATCCTCTCTTTATTTTAACAGAGTTCACCCACTTCCTGGATCATAAACGATAAGCTGTAAATGTGCGATGCTTGCGCTTCACAGTGGTTCGATTCCTTACGAAAAGGAATCCCCCTAGTCATTCTCTTATGATTTTTCCATAAATTTTTTATAGTGGGCGTGGCACGGCCCACTGGTCCTAACTTTTAAACTGATTACAAATACAATGCGGTAAAATGATAAACCTATTCGGCAACCCTATTTGAAAATATTTTACTTGGTATGTCGCCGAAAATACCTTTCATTTGATACCCATATTGGCATTCCTTCTACATTATTTAAAAAAAAGAGATGTGTGAGCCCTGTAAACTGCCCCAAGTGACAACAACAAAGTGGACAGTCCTAGAAATCGCAATCTATCTCTATGCCAAATTTCATAGAAATCCGTCAAGCGGTTCTCGACATAGTACCCGATATACGGCGATAAGGTGGCAACTCTAGGTGGCAACCCTACTTGAAAATATTTTAGTTGGCATGCCGCCGAAAATACCTGACATTTGATACCCATAATGGCTTATCTTACTTAATACTAAAAAAAAGAGATAGGTGGCAAACCTGTAATACCCCGTAAGTGGGAATACCCAAGTGGATAGTCTTATAATCCAACATACTATCTCCATGCCAAATTTCTTCGAAATCGGTTAAGCGGCTCTCGAGATAGTACCGGATATGTGGTTGATCTACGGATATGATTCCTCTCACCTCTCATTACCCATCTTCTTCTTCCTCACGGATGGAGGGATGACATGACCTAAAAGGTTCCACTGGTCATACCAAATCGCTACCACGACAGTCGGGCAGTACCGCAAGGGAGTACCGCAGCGTACCGGGGTCATATCCGGCCAAGGACTGTCAACTTCGGCATCACTCCCCAAAACCTTCGGCGAGTGTTTTGCTGTTAACAACAACAACAACAACAACAACAACAACAACAACAACAACAACAACAACAACATAGTACCGGATATACAAATATACTACGGTAAGGTGGCAACCCTTCTTGAAAATATTTTAGTTGGTATGTTGCCGAAAATACCTTTCATTTGATATCCATATTGGCATATCTTGCACCATAATTTAAAACAAATTTAGATAGGTGGCAGCCCTGTAAACCGCCCCAAGGGGCAATTCCACGTGGATAGTGTAAGAATCAACCATAGTATCTATATTCAAAATTCCAGCCAACTCGGTCAAGCGGTTCCCGCGATCGGCCATATATACAAATATACAAATAAACAGGTTTAGCTCGTTTAAAGTTATAAGATATAAGGCTTCGAGCAATATGTTGCTACAGCCGAACCACTGTGCAAAGTCGCATAGCTGATATTTCACGCTTTTCATCAGTGATTTAAGTTTTAAGTGCTTTTCTTTAGCGCTAGAACACATACACACACACATCCAAAACATATCTAAGTACTTAACAAAAAATTTAGAAATTCCACAGCTCCCTCTAGTTTGACTTCACTCAACTTGACTGCTCTTGTTTTCACCATTTGTTGATGATTTGTTCATTTACGAAATTGAGTTGAGCGTTGAGTAAAGTTAAGTTGCGTTGGCATTAAATGTTATCCACACATTTGCGGGTATTTTTATCGTCCTTAGCTAAACCATCAACAACTCTCATACTCTGCGTAAGTTTGCGATGGCGTGTATTAATCTTACTAAAAACAAATTCAAAGTCACTTAAACCAGATGAAGTAGCAACTCCGGTGGTTGGATAATGGCTTGAAACATTTCTTGTTGTGGGAACAAGAATAGCGTTGACGTTTTATCAGCTTATTGCTTGGGTGACAATTTACAAACAATCTGCACTCACTTAGCACCAAAGTGATTTTTTATTCAATACCACCACCACCACGCGAGAGTCGTTTTTTATTGTGGCTACTTATTTCTTTGTTCAAGTCTCTTTTTTAAGCTAATTGTGGGTTTTATAAAATTGTTGACACTAATTATCACGTCTTCTTGTGAAATGCTTTTTTTTTATTTTATATGTATTGTAAATTAAGATGTCTTATTCAAAAATTGAAATATTTTCTATCTTACTATAACACTTGGTACCTCAGGTAAGAGCAATAAGAAAGAGAGTCGTCTTCCCTGCTTGGAGATGTTCCCATTTCAATTTGTTTTTCTCAAAATTTCAGCCCTATGCAAGACATACATTTTGGTAACCACATAATTATTGTTTTCCCTGTAGGGTGCATACACAAATATCACTGTCTCGTATCTTCATAATTGATGCATGTCCAATTACAGTTACGGTAATTACATGTTTCCTATACCGCAAACGCGCTTCCACCCATAGTCCGAAATCGAATATAAGCAAAAACATTTTCGATGTGTAAACATCTTTGCGCTGGGGGTCTTGCAGAAAAAGTTACGCGTAAGATGTAAGATGTAAGAGGTGGGGTGTAAGATGTAAGATCTAAGAGGTGGGGTTGGGGCGTAAGATGTGGGATCGGGGTTTAAGATGTAAGAGGTAGGGGTTGGGGTGTAAGATGTAAGATGTAAAAGGTGGGGTTGGGGTGTAAGATGTAAGATCTAAGAGGTGGGGTTGAGGTGTAAGATTTAAGACGTAAAAGGTGGGGGTGAGGTGTAAGATATAAGATGTAAGAGGTAGGGGGTTGGGGGTAAGATGTAATATGTAAGAGGAGGGGGTGGAGTTTGAGATGTAAAATGTAAGATATAACAGGTGGGGGTGGGCTGTAAGATGTAAGAAGTAGGGGGTGGCGTGTAAGATGTAAGAGGTGGAGGTGGGGTGTAAGATGTGAGAAGTGGGTTGTAAGATGTAAGATGTAAGAGGTGGGGTGTTGAAAAGGTATGGAAAGGAAAAAAACAAATAAAAGGATAAGGAAGGAAAGGGAAGGAAAGGAAGAAAATGGAAGGAAACTGAAGGAAATGAAAGGAAAGGAGAAAATAGCAAAGGAAAGGAAGGGAAATGAAAGGATAAAAAAAGTAGAAAAGGGAAAGGGAGTACAAAGAAAGAAAAGGGATCATATTGAGATAATTTCGATATCATATTGTGGTAACTTTTGGGTCAATTTGAAATCATTTTGGGTCATATTGGGATTGTATAGGGGTCATGTTGGGGTCATTTGGGTTCGTATTGGGATCGTTTTTGGTTCATTTTAGTATAATCTTGGGGACGATTTTGGGGTCATTTTAGGGGGGGGGGCAATTTTGGTGTCAATTTGGGGTCATTTTGGTATCATTTTAGGATCGTGTTGGGATCATTTTGGGTTCAAATTGGAATCATATTGGGTTAAATTTAGCATCATTTCGGGGTCACATTGGGATCATTTTGATGACTTTATATAATATGTAGAATATATAGAAAAAATAACAAAATTTGTGTTGCTATTTTGAATGTGATTTGATAAATAAGCAGCGTTATTTTCGCATTTGCTACGAAGGAAATATGACTAAAAATAATAATTTAATTAAACTTATTGCGGATACACATGTTTACACATCAAACGTCACGAGTACTCGGTACTCACGTCTTTTTTATTGGACACACATCCCTACATAGCAAAATGCTTTCGCATAGTGTGTCTATAGGCAGCATCCTTTAGTTCAAAGGGCAATAGGAAATAACTACAATTTAGGTATTGCACTTGCGATTTACTTGCAAAAGGTCAACTCGGAGGTGTAAGAGACATTATTTTCTATTTCACTACGTTTGGTAATGTGTGTGTGTGTGTGTGTGCATGAGTGAATTACGCCAAAGGGCGCAATAAAAGTCCCAAGGCCATTAACAATTACAAATGGTATGCGGCATATTGTCAAGAACACCGCTGGAAGTGTTGCTACGTTCCCGAGTGCAAAAACTCGCTGGGATTAGTAGCGCAAAAAGCTAGATTTTTGAAAATTCGCATAGTAAACGTCCAAAAGCGTGTTATCGGCTAATACATATCAATATATAGTTCAACGTTTGCTTGTTTTTGGCTTATATGTTTGGTGTTCATACCAACATTTATATTGGCACTCGGTTTATTCCTTTATACTGTTATATCTAGTTGTTAATGTGTGTGTACGAATGCCGCCTTTATTCGCTTTAACTGTAATTAATTTTACCGGGTGAGAAATAATTGAAATAGATGGTGTTGATTACGCCGCATCCCCTCTTTAGAGCCTGGCATGTATATATGTAATTTTGCGCTGTAATTGTTGTATGTTTATTAGACTGGGCCAAAAATAAAAATTTCGTTTTTTTCCAAAATTATATTGATTTTCTTATTAAGAAAGGTGGAAAAAAATGACTGTAATTTTTTCAGACTTTTAAATTAAAGTCTAGAGGTTGCTAGTTTAGCTTTTACAGACTTTACCTCATATTTGGTATAAAAACGACAATGAATTATTCTAAATTACCATTCACCTGAAAAAAATTTTTTAGGATATTGAATTCCCTACAAAATTTGCATTGATCAAAATTTTCCCAGACTAGCCGTTTTCTAGTATTTTAGCCTCAAAAACTAGCATGTTTATTCGATTTCCAATTTTTCTTTAAAAAATTGTCAAAAATGCAAATATCTATGTACAAAAAAGGTAGATACAGATTCTTAAAGGAAATTGATTGGGCTACAAAAAAGGTTAAATAACTTTTTTTTGTAAAATTACTTTTTCAAAACTTATTTAGCATTTAATTAAAAAAAATCATATTTTCGTATTTTTTTGTGTTTTTGATAAATTTTTTTTTATAAATTTTGTTTATTGATATTCTACATGACTAATTATCATTACTAGTATCGCTTGTGATCGAAAATTCGACCAATAATATCTTTAGGGGGTCGAGGGGTGGCTAGACCAGTCACAAAACATCACAAAATGAAATTGGCTTTTTTTGCAAGGTTCGGGCTGAACTTCGGGCCCGTTGTTAAATTCTGATATCGAATTCGGATTCAGCAGCCAATTTCCCTTAAGGGTATGTATTTAGCTTTATTCGATGTTGATTTTTTCATGTTTCGTAAATTTTCAAACCAATATCGCGAAATCCAAAAAACATGCCAATGTTTGATGCTAGAATACTAGAAAACGGCTAGTCTGAGAAAATTTTAGTCTAGGCAGCTTTTGTAGGGAATTCAATTTCCTACAAAAATATGTTCAGGTGAATGGTGTTTTTGAACAATGATTTGTCGTTTATATACCAATTTGGAAGTTAAGTCTGTAAAATCTAATCTAGCGATGGCAGACCTCTAGACTTTAATTTAAAAATCTGGAAAAATTACAGTAATTATTTTTTCACCTTTCTTAAAAAGAAATCAATATAATTTTTGAAAAAAAAACGAAATTATTTTTTTTGGCCCAGTCTGATGTTTATACATCCACACCCTTGCGGAAATTAATCTCAAGATCGACTAAATATACCAGCAAGTTATCATAACCTCTAACGAGATTTTCGCGGAGCTCTTTAGCTTGTGGTGTGCTGATATTGAGTTTTTGCCGAGAAGCTTCTCATGGCAGAAATACACCCGGAGAGTTTGCCAAACTACTGCCGAGGGGTGACCCCGTTTAGAAAAATTATTTTTCTAAATAATTTTTGATGTTACTTTTGCCGGGCATTGATCCGCCACGACTTGGTGTAGAAGGTCGAACACTTAACCGCTACACCATGGCGGCCGTCTTCCCTACAGGGCTTTCTATATAAATAATTGACACATTGGCACCTTGAAAGCGATAAGGACATCAATTCCTCAGTTTAATTAGATTAATAGCTATGATGAATCTTAATACAAATAAACAAATGATGCGTATATGACGCTTTTAAATTCAAGTATGAATAGTGACTAAGTAGCTTTGGAACCGCAGGTCTAGCCAAACTAACAGGAATGATAAGATAAGATGAAATAAAGTACAGTTTTTTTAAATGCGTCAGCTATAATTGTTTGAGCTTGCACACTACTGTTCATATTGTTTCTGGACTTCTGTTACTTAATCTAATCTAATCTTGGCTTACGTCATTTATTGACGCTTAACCGCCTAGGCGATTTTGGCCGTTTCGTATCAAAGCATGCCAGTCATTTCTTTTTAGCGATAACTGACGCCAATTGGAAACACCAATGGAGTTCAAGTCATCCTTCACTTGTTGTTTCCATCTCAGTCGAGGTCTCCACCTTCATCTGCTGTCAAATTCGGGAAAACCTTCTGTGCTGGAGTTTCTTTGTCCATTCGTATAAAATGTGTAATAGACCGCATAGACAAACTCCGACTCGTGCGTACTGGCCAAGTATATACAAAGCGCTTTTGAGAAATCAGCTCAACGCCACAATCTCCGTAGCAGAGAAAAGCCCTTTAGTATAGGTCAAAATGTATATCGACGAAATTTCGTTTTGAGCGACAAAGCTAATAAATTTAACGCCAAGCTAGCACCCGTTTTTATTAAAGCTACAATTCTCGCCACAAAAGGAAATTCCATGTATCAATTGCAAGACATACATGGTAAGATAGGGTGGTACCACGGAAAAGATATTAAGGAATGCAAGCAAATCATGGACGCCGCGGCTTGGATAGGCCAACACACTATCAGACAGGACATTTTTATATTCAGCGACATCCAGGAGGCCATCAAATCCCTTGGCTCTTACTCGTTCAACTCTGAACTGACGCTCAGCTGTCGTCGATCTCTACAAGAGATGGCCCAATAGAATCGCGTGAACCTCGCATGGGTCCCGGGGCATAGGGACATTGAGGGAAATTGTAGGGCAGACGAACTTGCGAGGCAGGGCACGACCCAGCAGGTTCTTCGGGATAAAGAGCGCTTAGATATGGCGTTTGCCACATGCAAGCTTATGCTGAAGGAGTACACACTCCGCCAAGCCAACGAAAGATGACTGCAATCTCCAGGATGCCGGATATCCAAAGAAACCTGGCCGAAATGGGATCATAAAAGATCAAGACAAATTTATTCCCCAAGGAGAAGAGAAATCTCCATATTAATAAGCGTATTAACTGGGCACTGCCTCATTGGTAGGCACGCAGAAAGACTAGGTGTGCCCTATCGACGATGCTGTAGGAGTTGTAAGGATGATGAGGAGGAGAAAACGGTGGAGCAGCTCATATGCAACTGCCCGGCTTTAAGTGGCGCGAGAATGCGCTTTTTGGGAGTTCCCTTCCTGTTTAGCCAACGCCAGGTCACGGAGCTGGACATAAAGGACCTGATGGCCTTCATCAAGTCATCTAAATGGTTCGAGGAGGAGTAACGGTGTCGGTATAGGAACGTCAGTCCCGGGATTCTGCTATGTGGAGAATTCCGTTAATACCGGAATTTTCCAAAAGGCAGGGTCCCGGAACTGACTTTCCTAGAGTTGGTGGTATCACAACGGGCCTTTTAATACTGGCTTAGGTGTGCCTCTTGAACCTAACCTAAATTTTATTTTTTTATTATTTTGGAACCTGCTACACTTTATACAAATCTTGAGGACTTTCAAAGCACATACTTAGTGGTAAAAAAAAACATATCTAAGCTTGGGTAACCCGTTATATTCACACCCGTTTAGTTACCCTAAAAAAGGATGCAAAAAACTTTGTTAGGCAAAAAAATGTACTAACTTACCACGTAGCCATTCAAAAACATTCTGGAACTTCAAAGAGTGCCGAGTTACAATTCAAATTGATTTCACATTCTGTTGTGTTGGGAATTCAATATTAAACTTGATAGAAATTCTAAGAAATGCATACCTGTTATATAACAATGAATAGCCGCCATCACGTCAATTTAACCTGGACCAATACACCATGGAATTAATATGCAATGAAATTTGTTTCCAATAGGCGGCAAATCAGCATGTACACCGCTGGGCGAGCGTGCATTGTGGAATTTACTCGTTTGGTCCCGGCTGTTGCTGTTGTTTGTTAAATAACGTTGCGGAGTTGGCTGACGGAAATACATTTGTAATGTCATACGGAAATTGCATTGATTGAATTGTTGGGCTGCATCTGTTTACTCGATTGACGCCTAAGGTGCGGCAAGACCAATAAACGTGATTCATGCGCTACAGACGAAATTGTAGTTGGGGAAGCAATAAAAATGTTTCAAGTCATCATTTTCTTGAATATTGAAAAAGGTGTAATTTAACACAGTAGCAGACTATTATTAACTTGGATTGAGTTATTGAAATGGTGATAAAAATAGGACGAAGAAGGTTTTTTTTAGAAGAAATGAGTTTTGCAATAATAAAAACGAACTCGAGATGCTGACAAAGCATCTTTCGACATTACAAAAAGTAACTGCCTGCTACGTCTGAATTTGAATTCCCTGAAAGGCTATCACGGCTGTAGCAAATCACGTCGAGTAATACTACCAGCTTTGTTTCTATATATACATACTATTTCGTATAATTTTTCACAATCGAATTTATGACCTCTCTAACGCATGCATACAAGGCTAAAAAAAATTAGCCTAACTTTTGAACTCGTCCAAAGTTTAAGAGATTTTTTAAATTTTTTTTGGAATATTTTAACCTTCCAAAAGTTTAAAAAGAATTTCCATTTCCTTTGGTTTCGATTTAAGACCAAAATGAAAAAGCAGTATATTTTTTTTTTTTTTGTTTGAATGTAATTGAATTTTGCTCACAAGAACTTTATGTACGGCATAGCTCGGCTGTGACTCCTAAGCGCTTTCGTTCAAATCCTGCCAAGTGCCACATTTTTATTAATTTTGTTTTATTCTTAAAATTTTTCGGTTTAAAATTAAAACTTTTTGGTTTGAAAATTAAAACTTTTCGGTTCAAAATTAAGGGGCCTATTACTGTTTGCGAACACTCGCCTGGCTGGAGTGATTATGGATAGCGAACATAACAGTTCGCCTGAAACATTTTGTTGCCAGTCCGCAAATCGCTTATATGTAGCTGTTTGAGATTTTGAGAGCACTCGTCTCAGTCGAGCTGTATAGTCGATATTTTCGACCCCAGTACAAAAATTTCTCCATGAAGTTCTCTTCGCCTGCCTCAGAGCCTTGTAGTTTATATCTTTACATATATCCGAGCCATTGAGTCTCCTTGCCAAGGCTCTTGGCTTTATTAAATGGTTTCCTCCAGGACTTGCGGAGCGAGTCCAGGTCGTAGGAGCACCAGTGCGGCCTATGTTTACAGCGTGGTTTTGGCACTGGACAGGCCTTATCGAGGGAATTTGAGAGCGCCGTTGTAAAGGTCGTAACCTGACCCCCAGGACATACCACCACCGGTCTTTGGGATGCCCAAACGGTCGTTGCCTCGGTCAAGGATGGATCCGGTACTTGGTTACTTCAGCAAAGTTTGGTTTGCCCTCTCCGGGTGTGCTCAGATACCGCTTCGGATGGGGTTTTAACTCCCCGTCCGATCTGTGGCGTTTGAAGGGACTTCAGTTGGCGCAAGGGTGCTTTGGAAATTGGGACTGGAGCTTTTGCTGGCTCTACCGTCTTCCTGACATTGGGTGACAAAGGTTTCCCTTCTATCACCCATATCTGGGAGGCATTCCAAAATGACCACAAAATGACACCGAAATATCCCCGAAAATACTTCAAAATTACCGCAAAATAACACCATAATATCCCCGAAACTACACCCAAAATGACCACATTATAACTCCAAAATGATCCCAATATGACCACAAAACGACCCAAAAATATCTCCAGAATGAGCACAAAATAACACAAAATATCCATGAAATTAGTCCAAAATGACCACAAAATAACTCCAAAATGATCCAAAATTATCCCAAAATGACACCAAAATATCCCTAAAATTACCACAAAATGACACCAAAATATTTCCACAAAATAACAAGCAAAAAACCCCCGAAATTTTTCCTCCTAGTCACCTTCAAATTCTGTTCGCCAGATTTTGACACTTCCTGCGAACGAATTCGGATAGAGTCGCAAACAGTAATCGCTTCATTTTTTACATTCGCTTAATTTTGAAGTTTTAGGAAAATGTTACCGCTCATATTTTTGTTCGACTCGCAAACCGTAATAGGCCCCTAAAGCTTTTTGGTTTGAAAATTAAAACTTTTAGGTTTAATATTAAATCTTTTCGGTTTAAAATTAAAACCATTTCGGTCTACCTTTTTTGTTTTGTTATACCCAGCTGTACTTGTACACAGGGTATTATAACTTTGTTAGGATAACGGTTGGTTGTACAGGTATAAAGGAATCGAGATAGATATAGACTTCCATATATCAATATGATCAGGATCGAAAAAAAATTTGATTGAGCCATGTCCGTCCGTCCGTCCGTCCGTCCGTCCGTCCGTCCGTCCGTCCGTCCGTCTGTCCGTTAACACGATAACTTGAGCAAATAATGAGATATCTTCACCAAATTTGGCATGCGTACTTATTTGGGTTCAGAATAGATTGCTATTGAAAATGGGTAAAATCGGACCATAACCACGCCCCTTTTTCGATATCGAAAATTTCGAAAAACGTATAAAATGGGTTAATTCAATATTAGAAGCAGCTACAATGATAAAATTTGCAATATGTATTGATTTAGATGTTCTAAGGCCGATTTTATAAAAATTTTTGAAAAGGGGGCGTGGTACCTCCCACGTATATTTGAAGAAATTTTAAAATTTTGACTCTTAATAACTTCAGAACAGTTTATGCTAGTATAACGAAATTTCGTAGAGGACATACTATTGTTGTGGTAAATTCAGCTAGAGAAAATAAACGAAATCGCTTCGCGACCACGCCTACTTTTTCATAAAAGTTATATTGAAAGGAGGTGGAAATATTGAAAAGTCCATATCTAATTAACTGATTTCGCTATAATAATATAATTTGGTACATACATCAACTTTCATATTCTTTACATAATTTTTTCAAAATTTTGGAAAGTGGGCGTGGCACCGCCCACTTATGAGTCAAGCAATTTTTAAATTCGACTGCTAACAACTTCAGAACGGTGTGAGATAGATTTACGAAACTAGGTACCAGGCATGTTATGTTTATGTAGAGTACTACCACAGAAAATAAGAAAAATCGGTGAACGATAACGCCCACTTTATGTGCACAGCTGGGTATGTAATGTTCGGTTTCACCCGAACTTAGACTTCCTTACTTGTTTTCATCTATTTTTGAAATCTTGTTCAAGATTGAATTTTGCCTCCACCATTTATGTGTGCGATCTAGTTCAGTGGCAGAGCAGACGGGCATGATGCGGGAAGTCTTGGTTCCAGTGGCAGCCAACGGACAAAATATTATTTTTTCTTTAACCTTCAAGTGGGCGCGCGGCTTATTGTAACACAAGAGTCCAAAAAAGTTTAAAATTAAGGCTCACATTTTTCAACCGTATAAAAATCTTCAATTCTTAAAGGATGCCTTGGCGTATGAGTAACATTTTAAGTACAACTAGCATAATGTTTTCAAATCAGAATTCTAACTCTATCTCAAATGCATAAGTTTTAATGACTTCCACTTAGTGGTAAAATTGTGTTGAGTGACATTATAAAGTGAATTTGGAAACTTCAGTAAAAGAGAAAAAAATAAAAAATAAATAAATAAAAGCAACTACAACTGTACAAGCTCAGCGGAATATTATATACCCAGCGACCCATACTTGTACGAATATAATTTTCGTTAATATTTGTTTTGTAATTTATTCACATTCAAAGCAGCATAATATGTACCAGGGTGGGTTCCATCGTGAGTTCAAAGACAGTCTTGTAGTAAGATATGGAAGCTGCTATCATTTACATTCTTACTATGTTGACTCTAGCAGAGATAGAAATGTTGGGTGGACACCCCATTAAGTAAGAAGCCATTCTTAATATCTAATACCTTTATCATGATTGTCATCAAAAAATGATCCTTTTGTTGCTTTAGATCAGAGCACGGCGAAATTCGCACCAACCAAATTAGTTATCTCTGTTTACTCTGCCGCTTACCAGCAAGTACCGAAGCAACAGCGTATGATGTTGAGTCGTTAATTGCAAGTAAGTGACTGAGCATAACTAACGATATTCATTAATTGGTCAACGCGGTCATAGCGCTCTCATAAGCGAGCAATAATTTCATATCTCGAAAGATTTTCGGACAATTGTCTCACTAGGTGCCTAGGGCTGCTTTAGATATAATTGTAAGTATGTACGTTTTATTTGGTTCCAATCCTATGGCGAAGTCTATTTTTATCAATACCTATTTGTCTACTACAGTTGGGTATAACTAAAATCTATAACAAAGCTGTATTTGCTTATAACTATGAATATGTGCACAGTTAAGGTCCTCTCGCATCTACTTTACTCCAGTTGTGCATGCATTTTGACTCCTACGCCTAGAGTTGCATATCCGGTGTCGAAATGAAATTGCCAAATAAAATGTAATTAGAATTTGTTTGGTATTCGGTATTCAGTGCCCGTTGACTTAACGAGCATTTCAACAAGTTTGTGCCATGCAACAATAACAACAACAACAAATGTTCGGTATGCTTGTACGATAGGCCACCTAAGCGCATATGTGGAAAAGTTTGCATAACTTTTGACTCCGATGCCAAAGCTTAGCATACAATTGCCTGAATTGAAGTGGAGTATGTGGAATTTTTCCATTGGATACCTAGATAATGCAGTATGTTATGAACGAATGAAGTTGTTATTGGAGGTTGCATACCTTTCTTACAACAGGATATACAACAATATTTTCAAACGGATCACTCAATCAACAAGAGCATGCTTTTTTGGGTCAAGTCTCAGAGACCTTAGCAAGTATTCTGGTGATTGCCAGATGCACCTAACATCAGACCAGACCGCAACTTTAGCCCTTTAACAACGAACGCGGACGCAGAACTTAAAGAACATCGAAATTAAATCGAAGTTATTTTTCAAAAATTTATCCATAACCCTAATATGAATACCTTTTAGTCCGATTCCAATGCCGAAACTAGAGATGGGAGTCGTGCGTGCTTTTGGCCGTGACACGAAACACGCATGCGTGTGTCCTTGTGCTCCTGTTTGAACACGCGATTTCGTGTCCGGCTCGTATGTCATCGTGCTGAGACCGGAATCCAAAAAAACACGAACGGTCTAACTAAGCGCAAATTCAATGGAATTTTTAGCTGAGATAGGTTGTCTTTGAACCACATTTTCAGATAGAGCTGAAAAAAATTCTGAAATATATAAGAGGGGATTGAGTTGTAGCGGACCAAAAAATTCGAATAATGTCCAGTTTGGAAAATGATCTACAGATCAATCTGATAAACTTTCATAAAGAATCTATACAGGTTTTTTTCGTGCGTGTCGTGTGTGTTTTAGTGATGTTTTCCATTCGTGCTAGTGCCTACTTACGAAATTCTATTTCGTGACCGTGTCGTGTCGTGCAGCAAAAAATCATGCACGCGCCCATCTCTAGCCGGAACTCAGCCAAAAAGCGGGACGAAAAAATTTTTAAAAGAAACCAAATTCAAGGCGACAACTAATAGCTAAACCCCGAATACGGAGACGGGACGAAACGGAAGGCTGGACCAAAATCGAAACACTTTTGAAGTTCATAACCTCCAAATTTTCACCGGAACGAAATGGGAACGAAAGCGAGGTCAAGTCGAAACAAAAACGATAGCGGAACAACGTGGGAACGAAACACAGGGAGAATTTTAAAAATTTAATCAAAATACTTTTTTAAAACCAAATTTAGAGTGTTAATGCCCTAAATTTGGTTTTAAAAAAGTATTTTGATTAAATTTTTAAAATTCTCTCTGTGTTTCGTTCCCATGGCAAAACCTAACCCAGTACTAAATCAACCCTGCAAAGAAACCGGATCAAATCTAAACCGATTTCAATTTTAAAGAAGGAATTCAAAAAAACCGAAAATAAAGTTAGGAGGAAATCAAAATAGGAGTTAAGCCGATACCGAAACAAAATTTTAAAGAATATGTCAAACTTAACCTGTATAGGAACGATACGGAAATGAAAGCCAAATTAATTTAAAAAAATAAAACCAAAACAAACCGTAAACTTAACACTTAAAAAAATTAAGCTTAAGCCCGAAAAAGATGAAATTTAACCAAAACCAACACTACTTCAATACTTTACAAAAGCCAAACCGCAGAAGTTGCTAACCCGATACCGAAATCAACAAGAAGCCGAATACGAAACGAAGAGCAAAACCACAACCTAAACACTTTACAAAACATAAACTTTTACCGGAATAAAACGGAACACTTTAAAAACCGACACTGGGTCGAAACGAACCCAAACTCAATACTTTAACACTTTAACAGACACAAAATGGAGTCGGAACTAGACTGATATCGAATCTGGAAAAAAATCAAAATCTAAAAGAAAACAGAACCGCATAAACACACTTTATAAATCAGAATTGTGCAGAATAGATACGAACTACATCAGACAGAAACGTTTAAGCCGCATATGTATGTCTATCATGTCATTTACGTTACCCCCCAATGTAAGTATGCTCATACTAGGTACATATGAAGACATGCCTGGATGAAGGGGGTATGTCGCATTCTCACTCAATTTCTGTTTTTGGCATTGGTGAATAGTGTTTATGCAGATCTATATTTCTGTCTTATCAGAATCTGCCTATCGTGAAAATTGTAGAAGATAATTCATGGATGAAGGGGGTATGTACACAACTTTTCAATATTACTTGTGGAAGAAGGGGGTATGTTTCTATTTTTTCATATAAAACACTAAATATAAACTTATGTTTTTTATTGCATATTATGCAACGTCTTTTATGGCTTTGCATAATTTTTTTGTCAGTTTTCCATAAAGATTCGAAAAAACCTCAAATGTTTAAGCAAAACTTTAAAGCCGATTTTCTCGTTTCACTCAAAATGCGACATACTCCCTTCATCCATGCATGTCTTCATATATCAATATTTATATAAAAAATACTTTTGTATATGACCGACAAATTAAAAGTGCATTTGTTGGTCTAAACAGAATTTAATTGCGATTTTAATGCGGTCAACTTTTGTTTAGTTTAAATAACTGTTAACTATAGACAAAACCTACCTAAAATAATTAAAACTGAAACAACCGTTTAATAGTAAATAATTGTAATTTGAATTTTTATTTCGGAATTTGTGGTAAGCAAGCGTTTATGCTAGTATTAAAAACTAAAGTATGGCATGTCATAGAAAATTAGACAAATCCCAACATAGGTAATTAATTGATGTTTTCATTCAAATTCATATACTTGCTCACTTAAACAACATTTAACCGCCTAGACGATTTTGGCGGTCCAACATATTACGCAGTCGGTTCTTTGTTGAGCCAACTAACGCCAATTGGAGACACCGCGATATACAAATTTTAACTTTTAACTTCACTTCCAAATTTTTCATTTCACTATTTTTTTTTCAATTTTTATTTTTATTTTACTTTATTTTTTCATTTATTTTTATTTTTTATTTTATTTTTTTTTTATTTTACCTTATTTTTTATTTTTTATTTATTTATTTATTTTTTTTTTTTCAATTTAAAATTTTAACTTTTAACTTCACTTCCAAATTTTTCATTTCACTATTTTTTTTCAATTTTTATTTTTATTTTACTTTATTTTTTCATTTATTTTTATTTTTTATTTTATTTTTCTTTTTATTTTACCTTATTTTTTATTTTTTATTTATTTATTTATTTATTTATTTTTTTTTTTTTTTTCAATTTAATTCAATTTAATTTAATTTAATTTAATTTCATTTTATTTTATTTTATTTTATTTTATTTTATTTTATTTTATTTTATTTTATTTTATTTTATTTTATTTTATTTTATTTTATTTTATTTTATTTTATTTTATTTTATTTTATTTTATTTTATTTTATTTTATTTTATTTTATTTTATTTTATTTTATTTTATTTTATTTTATTTTATTTTATTTTATTTTATTTTATTTTATTTTATTTTATTTTATTTTATTTTATTTTATTTTATTTTATTTTATTTTATTTTATTTTATTTTATTTTATTTTATTTTATTTTATTTTATTTTATTTTATTTTATTTTATTTTATTTTATTTTATTTTATTTTATTTTATTTTATTTTATTTTATTTTATTTTATTTTATTTTATTTTATTTTATTTTATTTTATTTTATTTTATTTTATTTTATTTTATTTTATTTTATTTTATTTTATTTTATTTTATTTTATTTTATTTTATTTTATTTTATTTTATTTTATTTTATTTTATTTTATTTTATTTTATTTTATTTTATTTTATTTTATTTTATTTTATTTTATTTTATTTTATTTTATTTTATTTTATTTTATTTTATTTTATTTTATTTTATTTTATTTTATTTTATTTTATTTTATTTTATTTTATTTTATTTTATTTTATTTTATTTTATTTTATTTTATTTTATTTTATTTTATTTTATTTTATTTTATTTTATTTTATTTTATTTTATTTTATTTTATTTTATTTTATTTTATTTTATTTTATTTTATTTTATTTTATTTTATTTTATTTTATTTTATTTTATTTTATTTTATTTTATTTTATTTTTTCTTTTATTTCATTTTATTTTATTTTATTTTATTTTATTTTATTTTATTTTTTCTTTTATTTCATTTTATATTTTTTTATCTCATTTAATTTATTTTATTTTATTTTATTTTATTTGATTTTATATTTTATTTTATTTTATTTCATTTTATTTTATTTTATTTTATTTTATTTTATTTTATGTTAATTTATTTTGTTTTATTATTTACCGACTTTCCCGCAGACTAACTTTGTAAGTGTTTAAACTATTCTATATTTTAAATCAAGGTATGCAACCGATTAAAATAACGTTCCGGTTTCAGTTTCGTAACGTAATTCGCGTTCGGTTACGGTTTGGTTTCGGTTTCGGTTTCCAAATAAAAACACGAACACAATAAATTGTATTACTACTAAAAAGTTTTTAGTAAAAACTCAAGTACCCTGCCAACCAGAGCTGGCCATGGTGAAAACAAAATCAGAAATTAGAGCTGTGCAATGACAAAAATGACTGAATAAAAACAGGCATTGAAATACCAAATTGTAATTCGATATAACTCGATAATTTGATAATTAGCACCTTCAACATAGTTAGAAATGGCACCTCGCTGAACAAAATTGCTCACTTTATTATCCTCTTTTTTGATAGGCGCGACCCAATTATTTACCAAGATTTTACCCGCCGCTAGTGGCAGGGTATTTAGCATTAAAATAGTTCTAAATTTTTTTCCTACGGCCATGATGGAATTATTAAATATCATGACGCTATGTATGGATGAAATTTCTGCAAAACAATTTCTTAAAATCAATTATACTTTTTTTATTAGAAAAATATTAAAATGAAAAACAAATAAAATATGCAAATCGTCAAAAACATAAATTTTTTTCGATGGCTTCATTGAACTATAGATAATTTCCTCTTTACGAATTTTGATACTGAGGTCAAAACGTAACCTTGCTGGCCAAGCTTTCATGAAAATTTTTCAGGGTACTTGTTCGACACTAAAAAAATTCAAAATCGTTTGGAACCGGTTCCGGCTTTTTAAACGGTTTCGGTTTCGTTCTTTTTCAGATCAAAATAACGGTTACGGTTACGGTTTCCGTTTCAGTCCTTGTTTTAAATCAAAAACAGCAATTTAACAATTTAGCATTGCAAATAATCAATTTGTTTTTCATTTAACAATTGAAGCAAAACAAACTAACATACTTCAATTGTTTCTAAAAACGAGCAAATAATTGTTTCAATACACGCTTATTTACTATTCATATTTATGTGTATGAGTGTAACTTATTTATTGTGCAAATAATGCTTTTCGGAATCACACATTGCTAAAATAAATACTTGCAGTCATAGATATTTTTGAATGAGCAAATGTAAATAACCGTTGCACTGCCGAAACAATACGCTCCCCACACAAACCAATAAAAAAAAACAAAAACAACTTATTTATGGGCTAAAAATTTCAAACCTGTGGTTAGTTAGTTGAAAATAATCTCTGATTTTATTTTAAATGCTTTGCTACAAAAAAGCCTTTGTACTAATAAATAAACAAACGGGTGAAAAATCCTGGAATTTAAACCATCAATTATGCTAATTTTTATGGGCGTATGTGGAAAACACAAAAGAGTTATGCTTCAATATTGAACAGTGTGATAGTCTAACAAAAAAAAAAAAAACAAATTAAAAAAATACCATACAAAAAAAATCTAAATCAGAAAATCACTAAAACTAAAACAAAATAAAATAGTACAAAATGAAACAAAATAAAATAAAATGAAAAAAACAGAAAATAAAAAAAAATAAAATAAAATAACATAAAATAAAATAAAGAAAAAAAAATAAATAAAATAAATTACCCCAAAATGAAATAAAATAAAATAAAATAAAATAAAATAAAATATAACAAATAAAAATAAAATAAAATAAAATAAAATAAAATAAAATAAAATAAAATAAAATAAAATAAAATAAAATAAAATAAAATAAAATAAAATAAAATAAAATAAAATAAAATAAAATAAAATAAAATAAAATAAAATAAAATAAAATAAAATAAAATAAAATAAAATAAAATAAAATAAAATAAAATAAAATAAAATAAAATAAAATAAAATAAAATAAAATAAAATAAAATTAAAAAAATAAAATAAAATAAAATAAAATAAAATAAAATAAAATAAAAAAAATAAAATGAAATAAAAAATAAAATCAAATAAAATAAAATAAAATAAAATAAATTAAATGAGATAAAAAAATATAAAATAAAATAAAAGAAAAAATAAAATAAAATAAAATAATAAAAAATAAATTAAAATTAAATAAAATAAAATAAAATAAAATAAAATTAAATAAAATAATATAAAATAAAATAAAATAAAATAAAATAAAATAAAATAAAATAAAATAAAATAAAATAAAATAAAATAAAATAAAATAAAATAAAATAAAATAAAATAAAATAAAATAAAATAAAATAAAATAAAATAAAATAAAATAAAATAAAATAAAATAAAATAAAATAAAATAAAATAAAATAAAATAAAATAAAATAAAATAAAATAAAATAAAATAAAATAAAATAAAATAAAATAAAAAAAAATAAAATAAAATAAAATAAAAAAAAATAAAATGAAATAAAATAAAATAAAATATAAAATCAAATAAAATAAAATAAAATAAAATAAATTAAATGAGATAAAAAAATATAAAATGAAATAAAAGAAAAAATAAAATAAAATAAAATAAAATAAAATAAAATGAAATAAAAGAAAAAATAAAATAAAATAAAATAAAATAAAATAAAATAAAATAAAATAAAATAAAATAAAATAAAATAAAATAAAATAAAATAAAATAAAATAAAATAAAATAAAATAAAATAAAATAAAATAAAATAAAATAAAATAAAATAAAATAAAATAAAATAAAATAAAAAAAAATAAAATGAAATAAAATAAAATAAAAAATAAAATCAAATAAAATAAAATAAATTAAATGAGATAAAAAAATATAAAATGAAATAAAAGAAAAAATAAAATAAAATAAAATAATAAAAAATAAATTAAAATTAAATAAAATAAAATTAAAAAAGTAAGAAAATGTGTTTTTTGAGAAAAATTTACCTACGCGCTGCAGGAACCAGACAAGCCGACATATGTTTCGATGATACTGGAATTACATCTCTTCATGGACTTAAAATGAAATAAAATTAAACAAAATAAAATAAAATAAAATAAAATAAAATAAAATGAAATGAAATGAAATGAAATGGAATGAAATGGAATGAAGTGGAATGAAATGGAATGAAATGGAATGAAATGGAATGAAATGGAATGAAATGGAATGAAATGGAATGAAATGGAATGAAATGGAATGAAATGGAATGAAATGAAATGAAATGAAATGAAATGAAATGAAATGAAATGAAATGAAATGAAATGAAATGAAATGAAATAAAATAAAAAAGATAAGATAAAATAAAATTAAAAAAAATTAATTTAAATTAAATTAAATAAAATTAAATTAAATTTAAAACTAAAATAAAATAAAATAAAATAAAAAATAAAAATTAAAAAAAATTAAGTAAAATAAAATTAAATTAAATTAAACAAAATAAAATAAAAAAAGTTAAATAAAATAAATAAATAAATAAAATAAAACAAAATAAAATAAAATTAAATAAATTAAAATAAAATTTAAAAAAAATTAAAAAATTTAAATTACATAAGATTAAAAATAAAATAAAATGAAATAAAAAATTAATTAAATTAAATCAAATACAATCAAAATAATATATTCAAATAAAATATAATCAATTCTTTTTCTGAAAAAAAAAATAATAAACTTATAAAACTCCACCACTGTCGACCACAATAGGCAATTTCAAATACCAAACAGTACTTTTTAACCTACCAAACATACTACGCTTGTTGTTGCTGTACGAATATTGTTATGTTTATAGCCAAAATAGCTGTAATATATTTAAATTATAGCCCTTGGCTAGCAATTGTCTTATTTCCTTCTATTTTTAGTTTTTGTTTTTTTTTTTAGAAACACTTTGCAGGCAAACGCAACATTTTTAATTGAAATAATTGTTGAATTGAAAATTATAGTGTTGGTTAACGTGGTTTTTGTTCATGTTGTTTAAAACTAGCATTGTAATTTTTTTTACCAATTTAATGTGTTGTTAAGATGGTTGTAAAAGGAAATTTCAAATTAAATTAACTTTTTTCGTTAAACGCTGAGAAGGTTAAAAAAATAAGTTTTAAACTGGAAAGAAAGTTAAATGTTTTGTGCCAGGGCGTATGAGTGATATTTTTTGTGATTCTGTATGAGGTAAACTTTAGTGTAGTAAGCTACCTACTTAAATACCTCTGAAGAAGACTGACTAGCAAGCTCAACTAATCCGTTTACTAATTTTTCATCTAAAAATTTACATTTAAACAAGCGTATGCAACAATAGCACTAACTTTTAAGTCATGCAAACATTCAGCTTTTGGGCATAAAATCAAAAGAAAATTTACAAAACTAACATAAGCAGCAGCATAATAATCAAAATCGCATATTCAACTTTTGCATCAAATTTGAATATAAATGGATATGCATTAATAACCAAATCTAATGCCCACAAAATGAAGTGTAAAACAAAGCATTTCAACAAAAATATGAACACAAAGGGGCAAAATTTGCTTAGCAGAAGGAGAAGAAGATGACGTCGGTGAAGAAAAAAACCAAAACCCTAATATATGAGGCATGCTAACGCACCAATAAGATCCGGGCAGTGCGAACACTAAGCACACATATACTCACATACATACATACATACATATGTATCTAATATGCTACTGATAAGAGCAATAACAAAAATGTTTGGAAAAGCAAGTAAGCATACGCACGCAACGAGACCCACACACACACACACCCACACACCATTCAACATATTCGCTTTGCTCAAAGACTCGCACCCACAAACATTCAAGCAAGAGGCACAAGACAACAAATTCCACAATGAGCACCTAAAACCCAAGCTATGTGTAGAGCGGCATGCGGTGACACGTGCACGCAACGCTTTGCAATTCGTTGAAAATGAAATTGGGTATGACGCAGGCGCTGTACCGGAACTGACAACAGCTGGTTGCCTTACTGGTTGAAGGCAAAAAAAAAAAAAAAAAAAAAAACAAGTAAGAAAAAACAAAAACAAATAAATAAAATAAAAAACAATTTTCACACGAGGCTTTGCTTTGCTTTGTGGCTGTGGGTGGTGGGCTGAAAGCCGGCTTATTCACGGCACAGCGGCGTGCGATAACAAACGGCTTTCGATTGTCATTTGCGGTTTGACAAAATCAAAACAAACTGTATAAGAGAGAACAGCGCTGAGTGAGTAGGCAATATACACTGGTGGCATGAAAAAAACCTCAATGCGGTTTAATTTTGATTGTACTAGGGTATCAGGTCCTGCATGGACAAAGCTGTGTCAACATAATGTCGTGAGTATGATAATCGCTTCCATTTGTGAGCCCTTTTTTCTACCTTTATATCTGTGGTCATAACAGCCTAAGTCGACTTAAGAAATTAGACCAGTTGAAATTTTTGCTGGTGATTTTTAATAGCAACATCGAGACATTTTTCAAGACTTTAATTGGTATTTTTTTACTTTCTTTACTAACAATTAAATCCAATACGTTTGCCTTAGTTATAAAACAGTTTTGTTACAAAAATTCGCCAGCAAAAATTCCAACTGGTCAAATTTCTTAAGTCGACTTAGGCTGTTATTGCTTATGACCACAGATATTAAGTCGGTTTTTATTTGCAACCTCATTTCCACACATTTTTCAGGACTCAATGACAATGCAATTCCTCATAAAAAAAAAAAACAAGTAAGGAAAGCTGTATTCGGCTGTGCCGAAGGCTAAATACCTTTCATGAATAATCGTCACGATTTTCACTGTTTGATCCCAGTATTAAACTTTAGCTCATACCGAAATTATCGGAACTATCGATTATATGGCATGATGATCGATTATATGGGGGCTATGTGTTATATTGGTCCAATCTCATTGATTTTTAACATCGACATTCCACCATTCTAAAATAGCAATAGTTACGAAATTTCACGTTCCTACCTATATAATTACAGGAGTTAACTACCAAAATCCGTTTATCGGAGCAATCGATTGTATGGGGGCTATGTGAAATATTTATCCCATCTCGATGATTTTCAACATCGATATTTCAGATATAGAAGTAGCGATACTTCCAAAATTTCACGTTCCTACGTGTTTAATTGCAGGAGTTATAACCCAAAATCCGTTTATCGGAACAATCGATTGCATGGGAGCTATATGAAATATTTATCCCATCTCAATGGTTTTCAACATAGATATTTCACATATAAAAATAGCAATACTTACAAAATTTCACGTTCCTACCTCTTTTATTACAGGAGTTATAGCCCAAAATCCGTTTATCGGAACAATCGATTGTATGGGAGCTATATGTAATATCGGTCCGATCTTGCTGGTTCCGAGAAATGATACCTATATTGGAAAATTTTGGCCGCGTACAAAATTTCAGCCAAATATCTCAAAAACTGAGGGACTAGTTTGCGTTCAAACAGACAGACGGACAGACGGACATGGCTAAATCAACTCATCTCGTCATCCTGATCATTTCGGTATACTTATTGATGGGTCCATCTCTTCTTCTTCTCTTACTTACAAACAGCGGACCAAAGTTATAATACCATTTCATGTTCATGAAAGGTGTAAAAAGAAGGTGGCGCACGGATCGAGCTATTTCGAAAATAGTAATCTTCCGATCGTCTTTTAACTAATTTCTGGGAAGCCCAGGTACAATTTGTAAGAATAAAAATTCCTACAGGTTGCGCGCTGATCCAGAAATCTCTAAAACACAAAAAATCCGGTAGGCTGCGCGCCTATCGCGCTATTTCGAAAATTGTATGAAATTGGAAACTTGAGATCGACTTTGAACTGATTTCCTGGCAACCTACCACTTGATATTTTTATGGTAAAATTCGAAATTTCGCGCTGATCGAGATAGTTAAAGATTAAAGATTTTCCAGAAACTTCCACGGAAAGCTGAAGTCTTGAAACTTCACACCTGCTTCAAAAACGAATCGAGCTATTGCCTTAATGTATGCAGGTCTGAAAAATGGGAAATAAAGTAAATACAACTTCTGAAAGTTTCCCGGTAACCTTTCGGGCTATAAGATCAAAGAAAAACAAAGTCAAGTCTGTCTAATAACTAGATAATCGTGCGAGACCACTCGATTACAATACGTTTACTTCACTCAAACGAAACAATACACTGACAGAGGAAATTTAGGCAAGTAAATAGCATGCGGGAATCCCCGAAATTGCGTTTCGTTTCCAAGCAAAGACAATGTGAGAGCTGCCATTCGTGTAAAAAAGTAAATAGCTACTGATGACGTAATCATCATCTAGACTCATAATTTTGGCAAAGGAAGCAGCTACGATTTCTGATAAAAGAAACTCGCGGACCGAAGCGCAAGAGATTAGCGTGCAAAAGTGGCAACATAGATGGAATACATCCAGACCCAGTTCTTAAGCGGCCACGGATGCTTCAAAGAATATCTTCACCGATTCAAACACGAGCAAAACAACTTATGCGACCACTGTAGGGGCGAAGCGATTGAGGACGTCCATCACGTATTCTTCGAATGCTCTAGATCTACCGGCTTTAGAAGAAAGAGGCGGATTGGACCCACGGCCCTTCCAACCAGTCAAAATGTTTACGTATACGAGAGTATGCAGCTATATTATGATAATGATAATTAACGAATGATATAAATAATTGCGTTGGTGGACAAACCGACCTTCCAAACACCACTCCTGACTAGTAGAATGAAAATCTAGAAAAAAGATCACCAGTCATGAAATGGACGGTTACGCCGACCAACCCACGTTGAGACTAGTGCTCAAACCACCTCCCGACGGAATACTTAACGGCAGTACCGGGGTGTGGGTAAATGACGGTTTGAGTTTTAGTGCTTAGGTTCAAGTCCCACACTGACTTTAAGGCTTTCGATGCTTTCTAAACTGAGAAAAAAAAAGCCCCATGTCATCGAAAATAAGTAAAACAAGAATCCCCCCCCCCCCCCCTCCCGGCCTCCAATAGAGCTTACGTAATACTTGAAAGGCCCCTATCCTCAATGGGGGTCAAAACTAGCACAACATCCCAGTTGTAATTCTTGCCACTAGCTATATAAAAAAATATTACATTGCATAATTTTAGGCGTTGTTTTGTGTATTTCTTTAAGTAGGCTATATAAAATATGTAGAGATCGGAAAAATAGGTCAAATCAAGCGTCTGAAAAAACTCTGTAAATTTCCATACAGAAAAATTTTCATGTAAAATCAACACTTTTTCAGGTTATTATTTTTTCACACTATCGCTCATGTTATGTTAACAAGTAGTTCAAGTTGAATAACTTCACTTCATGTTAAATTACATGACTTCCTGTAAATCTACATGAAGCTAATGCTGAAAAACTTGACTTCGTCTTAAATTAACATGACTTCGTGTTACATTGACATGAATGTGTTTTAAATTAACATTAACATTACATGAATTTCTTTTAAACATCATGTCTTCCTGTTAAAACAACACTATCTTCTCATTATCTCATTTATTTTATTTTATATGTGTATTTAAAAAAAACTAGTATCGCTTGTGATCGATTAGAAACAAATGGTATGATAGGGAATTAGTTGAATCGAATAAGAAGAAGTCTAATCTCTATCAGATAGCTATCTCCACTGGCGACTGGGTAGAATATGAAGCAGCTAAAAAAGAGTATAAGGCCATGATTAAAGTAAAAAAAGCCGATATTTGGAAAATGAGATCGAAAAAAATAGCGATGATAGTCGTTTAATGTGGAAACACTTGAAAAATATAGTCAACCATAAAGATAACAAGGAAATTATAAAAGAAGTTATTATCAATGATAGAATATATAGGAATAGTGAAGATATCGCCGAAAACCTCAACAATTTCTTTGTAAACAGTATTAATGAACTTCACCGAAATATAGATATGGTTGAGTATGAACAAACGCCTTTGGCGAACCCTCAAGCCACTTTTAAGTTTTGCCAAATCTCTACTGATGATATTATACAAATTGTCAGCAAATTCAAAAGAAAAATCGGCGGGAACAAGCTACTATCTGAGGGTGTGATTAAAGACTCAGTGGAGTATATGGGACACTTTTATGCTAGGCTAGTAAATGACTGTCTACAGTCTGGAACAGTACCGAATGCATGGAAAATATCTACCATAGTTCCAGTTAAGAAGGTGAAGAAGACCACCAAGGTAGAGGAACTAAGGCCTATTAATACCCTGCCTAACTTAGAAAAAATCATGGAAACTGTAGTTAAAAACCAACTCTTACAATATATTGAGTCCAATAGCATAATCATAAAAGAGCAATCAGGCTTCAGAGCTAACCACTCATGCGAAACAGCACTTAATTTAGTAATTTCCCAATGGAAAGAGGAGCTTAATTCAAAGAGGGTCGTCTTAGCCGTGTTTATTGACCTTAAAAGAGCTTTTGAAACCATTGACAGGGATTTCATGCTAAAAAAACTAGAATGTATCGGCATAAAAAATACGGAACTCAACTGGTTTCGTAGTTTTCTTACAGACCGAAAGCAACAAACCGTTATAGGCTTGTCTACTTCTAGATGTGTACCTGTCGACATTGGCCTCCCACAAGGATCGGTCTTAGCTCCTATTCTCTTCAATGTTTATATTAACGATATTATTGCGGCACTAAAGCACTGTAAGATAAAACTGTTTGCTGACGACACTCTTTTAACAATCAGTGATAGTAGCCTACCCAACGCGTTGACGAAGATGCAAGAGGACCTTGATTCACTGTACGATTGGCTTTGCATAAACAAACTGAAATTAAACGTGCAAAAGACGAAATTCATGGTCGTATCGAGGGCAAGTAATACAAACACCGATAACTACGATTTAAAAATTAAAAATGAAATCATAGAGGAAGTGAAACTTATCAAGTATCTAGGCATTTATATAGATAATAAGTTAAAGTTTGAAGACCACATTGACTATACAGTTAACAAAATTGCAAAAAAAGTGGGTCTTATGCGAAGATCTTGTAAGTATCTAGGAAGAAGGTATAAAATCATGGTCTATAGGTCTATAGTCGAACCGCACTTTATATACTGTCCAACAATTTTCTTCATAGCAAGTGATGCGCAAATTGATAAACTGCAAAAAATGCAAAATAGAGCTATGAGATTTATACTTAATAAACGTTATGATACACCCATACTAGGCATGCTAACACAACTAAACTGGATGAGTGTAAAACAACAAATATTTTTTCATGCAATGAAATTTGTATGGAATATAAAGCACTGCAGGTTACCGAGTTATTTAAGTGATAACTTGAGATACATAAACGAAACGCACTCATACTTGCTTAGGGAAAACACTAGATTCAGGCTGCCGTTGTACAGAACGGAAATAGATAAAAAAAATATATTCTACAAAGGACTCAAATGCTTTAATGAGCTTCCACGCGAGATAAAAGATTGTGTAAACTTTTCTACGTTCAAGCGCCTTTTGTTTAATCATTGTAGATCATTGTCTATGGGATAATAAGTAATCAAGGGGAATTCTATATAGGCGTTCCAGCTTTTCAGCATAATCAACTGGATGCTGCGCGGAATCACGTCCATTCCGCCAGCACACAAATAATATCCCAGAATAAAAAATAAAGTAAAAATCTGAATGAGGCTACAAAAAAGTAAATAAAAAAAAAGAAAAATAAACATTTCAGCATAATCAACTGGATGCTGCGCGGAATCACGTCCATTCCGCCAGCACATAAATAATATCCCAGAATATAATAAAAAAAAAAATAAAATAAAAATCTGAATAAAGCTACAAAAAGGTCAAAAAGAAAATGAAAAAAAAAAAAAAAAAAAAAACACGTCACACTAAACTAAACTTTAACCGAGCGCTGCGCGGAATCTCCAGCACATAAATAATATCCCAGAATAAAAAAAAAAAAAAAAAAAAAAAAAAAAATCTGAATAAAGCTACAAAATAATTAACCGAGCGCTGCGCAGAATGGTGTCCGTACCGCCGGCACCACAACATCCACAAGAAATATATAAAAATAAATGATTGTAACAAAGCACGGCTATAAGTTCTTATTGAATGCTGCGCGGAATCTCGTCCATTCCGCCAGTAAAACAGATATTGCTTCCAGTATACCGAAGGAATGTTGCTCGGAATCGCGTCCATTCCGACAACATAAACAGTTATATACTCATATAACATGTGCATACTTATATTAACACTAGTATTAAGACATTTTTTAACCAATGCAATGTAAAATCTTGTTAACTACATATATATAAGTGACGTTTTAAAATTTTGTTATCATTTATCACAAAACTTTGTTTCATATAGGTCTTTAGACCGCAATAAATAAATTGAATTGAATTGAATCGAAAGTTCGACCAGTAAAATCTTTAGGAGGTCGTGAGGTCGCTTAATTTCGTTAGTGTCATAAGAAATGGCAATTTTTAGGCCACCAGTGTTCATGAAAGAGCCAGCACACAAGTCAAGTGAGAGTCAGTTCTCTCCACTGATAAAGAGATTAGTAGAGGTTAAAGCAATAAATAGAGAGCTTTGCTCTCCAACGAAATAGAGAAGCATGCTTTTAGGCGCTTAATAGTGGGAAATTTGGCTGCAAGCCGAACGAGTATCTCGCGTGTTTGTAGACTTGTGCAAAGTTATATGTATGTGTGTGCGTATACTTTTGGGATTTGTTGTCCTTTGTCGGCAACGAATGGTCATGAAAAATTCAGTTTAACGTTGCACGCACGACCAAAAGGACATGCAAAACGGAAATCGTGACAAATTGCGATAATTGAATTCGTTAAGCGCGAGTGACTTATGTATAAAATAAATTTAAAAAATTGTAATAATAGAATATGATTAAATTACCCTTAAAGTGAATAGATTGTTTTTTTTTTAATTTGTTTTTATCTATGTAGTAAGTATAACTACACTGTGAAAAAATGTGTTGAATTTTTTGTGTGTGTAATTTAAAGTGAATGTCCTTTCTCCAGACCATAATTTTACGCGCTGTTGGCTGCACGCTTTGTAGTGGTGGCTGATGTGCGGTCACAACAAGTGCAGCATATTTGCTGTGGCAACAAAGCAAATTTGCAACAGCTGCAAATTCATAGCCCACAGCAACTACATCAGCACTAACAACAAATGCAACAGCCATTATTGTGCAGTAGACATTCGTGCAAAAGAGAAATTGAAATTGAAGAGAAGTAAAATAAAATTTTAAAATGCCGCAAAGACAACGAAAGTAAAGCAAATAAAAAAGTAGTGTGTAGGATAAAAGTGATTGGGTGCCCTGCAAGCTAAACGTGTTACTTAGGTACTTGGTAGATATGTGATCTCCATCTGAGGTGTCCACAGCGTAAAGTAAGCGCTTCCAAAATCATTGACTATGCGGCAACAATTCTTGACAACAAAAAAAAAATAAAAAAAAAATGTAAAATATTGTCGGAAATGAAACATGCAACTTGTGTCCATAGCTAGCATGCAATCATGTGTCAAACAAGCACATGCATACATACATACAACAGCCAAAAGGCAACATCGCACTACCAACGACATGCAACACGGACGACATCAGCAGCCAAAGCA
>CAXKVI010000069.1:102500-130000 GCA_964058755.1 Campiglossa producta | reverse complement strand
TACTTACTTCTTCGTCTCTAAGTTTGAGGAGTATCAAAAACACTGCAGACGCCACCACATGCCATGCAGCTGCCAGTGCTGAAGCTGCAACTATTACTCAAAGCTTATATCAAGTACTAGTATATAGTGCAACAAGAACCACAACTATTTAACCACGAGTGGTATCACTATACATAGCATAAGCTTAAGATCACCGGGGAGTTGCTTGCAGCCAAATCAACAGCATGCCATCATCAGCGTCAGCGTTAGCTTCAACGTTAACGTCAACCACGCCAACGTCGTCGTCATCGTACTCTTCTAGATTTATCGCTTATTCAGCAATTGTTTTGCTTTGTACTTCCGGTAAGTGAAATGCATTCAACCACGTGCCTACATGAAATTTGTATAGATGTTGGACCGTTTCAGAAGAAATATTATTTTATTTTATTATAATACGTTTTTTTTTTTTATTTTACAGTTCAAGTATCAACAATTTAATTTTATTCAATTTTGTTTCATTTATTTTATTTTATTTTATTTTATTTTATTTTTTTTTGTAAGTGTAGTTAGGCCAATTAATAAACACGACCGTTCTAGTTAATGCACTTTATTCGAGTAAGTAAGAAAAGAGTACAAAGTAATGTTCATGGCTATACGAATACCATATAAAGAAGGAATGTGAATTTGGTTTGTTCCTTTACTATTCTAACAAACTCCGGCTCAAACCATATTTCAATAATACATATGTTTATAAAAATTTCAAATTTAATACTTTACAAAAATTTAAATGCTTCTCCTTTGAAAGAGATTTTGTAAAAATATCGGCAACATTTTTGTCGGTAGGTACATACTTGATATCAATTTCTTTGTTGTTGTATTTTTCTCTTATATAATGAAACTTAATATCTATATGTTTGCTTCGCTTGTGAACAGTTGGATTTTTCACTGCGAATTGCGCCCCTTGATTATCCGAAAAAAATGTCGTAGCCGAGTTGACGTGATTAGTGAAGCCCATCTCATTTAGAAGGCTTCGTAAAAATGATATTTCTTTGGACCCTTGACACATGCCGATGTATTCGGCTTCCATCGAGCTCAAAGATACTACGGATTGCTTTTTCGACTCCCATGCCACTGGACTTCCAGCAAAGAAAACAACGTACCCACTAACTGATTTTCGGTCAGTGGAGTCGGATCCCCAGTCGGCATCTGTGTAGCAAAATAAACCATTAGTATTAAATGAATAAGTAATTATACCTTTCGCTGTGTTGTGTAAATAACGAAGTACACGCTTTGCCGCCACAAAATGTTCATGATGAGGATGACAATTAAACTGTGACAATTTTGAAACTGTGTACGCTATATCTGGTCTGGATATCATCGATAAGTAAGTCAGTGAACCAATAAGGCTTTGGTACACTTTCGCATCGAAAACTTTATTACAATTTTTGTCCTCACATTTAACCAATACAGTACCGCTCGGCAAAGGCGTTGAAGCTGGATTACAATCTTGCATACCCCATTCTTTCAGCAGATCTTGTGTGAATCGATTTTGATGCAGTTGAATGCTATTACTGGCAGAATCTCTTGAAATTTCCATACCCAAAAAATACTGGGTTGGACCCCGGTCTACTGCTTCTACGTGTTTGTTCAACTCTACGACCACTTGCCTAATCTCAGCTTCCGACGAACACGCTATCAGCATATCGTCCACGTATAAACCGATAATTGATGTTTTGCTATTTTTACGACGATAATATACGCAGCTGTCTGTTGCACTTCTTTTGAAACCAATGCTCTGTAAAATTTCGTTGATTTTCCGATTCCACTCTCGGCCCGCTTGTTTTAAGCCATATAGAGCTTTGCTCAGCTTACACACCTTCTCTGGATTATTTTCATCAACAAACATCTCCGGCTGCTTCATAAACACCTCATCTTCTAATTCGCCGTTTAGATATGCCGCAACAATGTCGATGTGATGAACTAACAAGTTGTGATGTGCAGCTAATCCCAAAATTAGCCTTATCGTTGAATAACGCGCTACAGGCGCATACGTCTCATTGTAGTCGACCTTAAATTTCTGGCTACACCCTTTCGCCACTAACCGCGCCTTATGTTTCTCAACAGATCCATCAGCTCGCTTCTTCGTGGTGAACACCCACTTACACCCAATAATATTTGTCGCTGCTGGCTTGTCCACCAGCTTCCAAGTTTGGTTTTTGATCAACGATTCATATTCTCGCTGCATTGCGTTTTTCCATAATTCAGAGCACGCACCTTTCATAGCCTCTTCCACTGTAACTGGATCACGCTCACAAGGCACCACTTGATTCAATACCTCCTGCGATTGTATTGCGAATATCTTGCGCGGCCTGCCGACTTTACCGTCCCTTATAATTTTTGGTCGCCCTCGCTTGCGCTTATCACCAACATCAAATATAATAGATTCATCACTTTCTTCAGTTTCTGACACCACTGCTGCATCTTCTGACCGTGTTGGCAATTCATCAACACCCTCAAGAACTGCAGTTGGTTCGTTGACATCGATCGAAGACTCTGTCGGTAAATCAAAAAAACTAATCTCTTCAGACTTCTCAGTCTTGTTTGAAAACGCGTTCTCAAAAAAGATTACATCACGCGAAATTATTATTGTTTTGTTGCTCTTGCAATACAACCTATACGCCTTCGACTGGTCTGAGTATCCTACAAACGAGCACTGTTTACCTTTTGGTGCGAACTTTGATTTACCCGGTTTCTTATCTAAACACACAGCGTCACACCCAAACACCTTCATGTGACAAACGTTCGGTTTTTTGTTGAACCACCACTCATACGGCGTTTTAAATTTTAATAGTTTGGTTGGAGCCCTATTGCGAATATAGGTAGCGGTATTCACAGCTTCAGTCCAAAGATTTGTGGGCAATTTCGACCCAACCAGCATGCATCTCGCCATCTCCACTAAGGTTCGGTTCGCACGCTCAGAAACTCCATTCTGCTGCGGAGTGTAACTTACGGTGGTTTGATGACGAATGCCCCTTCTTCTTAAAAAATCTTTAAATTCGCTACTCAGGTACTCTCGCCCGTTATCGCTGCGTAAAACTTTTAGCTTCATACCCGTTTGGTTTTCTGACCGATTTACAAAATCTTTAAATACGGCCAGCGCCTCTGATTTATTTTTCAAAAAATATGTCCATACATACCGCGAATAGTCATCGATAAAGGTTATGAAATACCTTGAACCGCTTTGAGATGACACGCGCATTGGACCACAAATATCCGTGTGCACAAGTTCTAAACAATTTTTTGTATAAATTGCACTGTTGCTTTTAAATGGCGCTACTTTTATTTTACACTCTGCACAGGTAATGCACGACAACTCATCTGGCAAACTAAAGTTCATACCACGCACCATATTTTGTTTTGATAGTGTTAGCAAATCTCTGTAATTTAAATGCCCGAATCGGCAATGCCACACTTTGCTTTTGTCGTCTTCGATTGCAGACAAAGCACACTCTTTTTGCTTTTTTAGCTCTACACTAAATATGCCACCCACCATATTCGCTTCAAAACACTTTTTGCCACGGTTATCGCACACAACAGCCATACTTTTGTCAAAATTTACTTTATAACCATAACTAATTATTTTGCTCACTGACAAAATATTAGAATGTAAGTCTGGAACAAAAAGAACATTGCGAAGAGTAATTTGCATTTGTGTCGTTTTAACAAAGACGTCGCCTACGCCTTGCGCTAAGACACTCTCGCCACTAGCTAATAAAATTGTTTGTTTACTTTTTTCCAGATTATTAAAGTACTCAATATTTCGACATAGGTGAGAAGAAGCACCGCTATCCAAAATCCAAAGGGTTTTCTTGGTACTTATTGCACTCTCACATGCACTCATGACTTTGGTCTGCGCCTTATTGTTGCACTCCGCTCTAACGTGCCCACGTTTACCACAAGAGTAGCATTGAATATTTCGCCTTCTATTTCCCCTACTGCTGCTGCTGCTGCTACTGCTGTTGTTGTTGTCGCTTACTCCACTGCGCTGCTCCGCTTTGTCTGTCTGCTTTCTACTAGTTTTTGCTGCAAACACCTTCTCTGCTCCGCTGCTTTCATACCTGCTTCCACGACGCTGCTCTTCTTCCAAAATTTTCACCTTTAAATGCTCCAAGGTCGGCAAATTATCGCGACTCTCCATAGCAACTACAAAGCTTTCCATCTCGTCTGGCAAACTGCACAACAACAAAATGCATAAAAGTTCTTCAGGTACAGCTATGTCGATTTCACGTAGATTTTCAGCTATGTTACAAAAATTATTTATTTGAACCGACATTTTTTCGTCGCTTTTGAGTTGAAAACGAAATAAGCTTTTAAATAAACTAACTTTTTTTGATGGAGTCTTTGCGCGGTACACTTCTTGCAATTTTATCCAAGCTTCAGCCGCATGCTGGCATTGTTTTATATGCAGGAGCTCCGACGGTTTGACGCACAGTGTTATTGTAGCTAATGCTTTTTGGTCACTTGTTTCCCACTTACTTTTAATTAAAGCACCAGCACCTTCTGACAAAGGAGTAGTTATTACATCCCAATAGTCCATTGTAATTAACAAGCTCCTCATTTGCAGGGACCAACTCTCGTAGTTTTCACCATTTAATTTCTCAATATTTAGCACGGAACCGTTGCTCATTTTTATTACAAAATTTGTTGACTCGTTACCCAAAAAATACACGATATAAATTAAACTTTATCGACCGACTTTTTGTAACTAATATTTTACATTAAACTTTTCGAATCACGTGTCTATATGAGGCTGTGCCCATAACCTTATGTAAGTGTAGTTAGACCAATTAATAAACACGACCGTTCTAGTTAATGCACTTTATTCGAGTAAGTAAGAAAAGAGTACAAAGTAATGTTCATGGCTATACGAATACCATATAAAGAAGGAATGTGAATTTGGTTTGTTCCTTTACTATTCTAACATTTTTATATTTTTTTTTATTTTATTTTATTTTTTTTTTTTATTTTATTTTTTTTTTTTTATTTTTTTTTATTTTTTTATTTTATTTTATTTTATTTTATTTTATTTTATTTTATTTTATTTTATTTTATTTTATTTTATTTTATTTTATTTTATTTTATTTTATTTTATTTTATTTTATTTTATTTTATTTTATTTTATTTTATTTTATTTTATTTTATTTTATTTTATTTTATTTTATTTTATTTTATTTTATTTTATTTTATTTTATTTTATTTTATTTTATTTTATTTTATTTTATTTTATTTTATTTTATTTTATTTTATTTTATTTTATTTTATTTTATTTTATTTTATTTTATTTTATTTTATTTTATTTTATTTTATTTTATTTTATTTTATTTTATTTTATTTTATTTTATTTTATTTTATTTTATTTTATTTTATTTTATTTTATTTTATTTTATTTTATTTTATTTTATTTTATTTTATTTTATTTTATTTTATTTTATTTTATTTTATTTTATTTTATTTTATTTTATTTTATTTTATTTTATTTTATTTTATTTTATTTTATTTTATTTTATTTTATTTTACTTTATTTTATTTTATTTTAATTTATTTTATTTTATTTTATTTTATTTTATTTTATTTTATTCTTTTATTTTGTTTTATTTTATATTTTTAGTGGAGTTTATTTGTTTTTTATTTTCCCTTTTTTTAATTTAATTTATTTCATATTTCTTTACTATATATTGTTTTTTCATTTTTTTTTTTTGTTCATTTTACTTTGTTTTAACGATTTCTTCGAGCTATGGGAAATATAAACAGTTTTAATTTTTATCAACATTTGGTCTAATGCTCAAAAATATAAGTTCACAAGTTGTAGTATCTATATAAATACTATCCGAGCTCTGACACAGGTTATCCTGCTACTCAGCAGTTTGTGGACTTTTTATAAAATTAGAAAAAAGATAAGGAGAAGAAGATGAAAAAATAAAAGGATATGCCACATTTCTTATTCACCAACGTACTCATGTGTATTGATGTTCGGTTGTGTTAGATGTGGTTTTGCATCAGAATATGTTCAGTGATGCATTGCGCCCAAAAGTGTGTATATGGGATATTCTTCCTTATATTTTCATATGGGAGTTTTGTGAATATTTTTTGGTTATATGCAAAACTTTGCTAGATTTTTATCTTTCCTTTAGGTAGTAGCTTTAACCAAACTTTCACTAACAAAACTTAAGTATGTGTGTACGAAGTCGGTAAACTTTAAAGAATTATGTGTTATGAATGAGTGTTGGTTCCCGAAACATCAAAGAAGGATATTTCTGGGTTAGTCCGTTGTTGATTTCATTAACCCTAATTTTTTACCTATACCTAATTTAATATAGGAGGTTTAATGTACAAACTTAGGTCATTTTAATACATGTCAGCATTTAATTATTTTATATAACGCAATTTCTTTGACCAGAATGTAAATTCACTAAGACACTTTAAGCTGGATACCAGGCTTTTACAGTTTAGGAAGTCGAAGTTGCCCCTGAATTGGGAAGAACAGCCAAAAATGTGGGCCCCTTTCTGTTTCAATTTAAATAAATTCTAAGACTATCCACGTGGGGGTTGCCACCAGGGGCGGTTTACAGGGTTGCCACCTATCTCATTTTTTTTTAAATTTTGTAGCAAAATATCGCCGGTTCCAAAGTAAACAGAAGTATTTCACAATTTAAATTGTTTTTGAAACGGCATTCAAAATTTCATTTTTACAATGGAGTTCTATGAAAAAATAAAAGTTTGAAATGATGTTTTCCCAAAAATTTTAAAAAGTAAATACATCTGTTTACTTTGGAACCGGCGATATGCCAATGTGGGTATCAAATGAGAGGTATTTTTAGCGACATGCCAACTAAACTTTCTCGGGAACCGATTTGGATGAAATTTGGCATATAGATAGTTTGATCATTTTGAGATCATTTAGGGGTCACTTTGGGTTATTTTGAGATCATTTTGGGTTCAATTTTGGATTAATTTGGGACAATTTTGGGGTTATTTTCGGATAATTTTGGAGTCATTTTGGGGCCATTTTGGGATAATTTTTGTGTCAATTGGGAACATTTGAGGGTATTTTTTAGGTCGTTTTGAAATTATTTTAGGATTTTGTTGGGATAATTTTTGGAACATTTGGAGTCATTCTGGGATCATTTTGGGATAATTTTTGGGTCGTTTTGGGTTCCTTTTCGGATCATTCTGGGACCATTTAATGGTCTTTTTGGGATCATTTTAGGATTATTTTGGGATCATTTTGGGTAAGTAAAGTTAGCGTTAATTGATAGTACCGAGCAAGCTCGGCCACCGAGGTACTGAAAGACTGAAGAAAAACTCAAAAATAGCCCTCTTTCAAAATATTTTTGAAAATCTATGAAGCACGCACCACCTCAATAACGCCTTGTTTCAAATTTTATTTCAAGAACGCTTTACCTCAGTATGTATAGTAAATGCTACCTATCTAAACGAAAATTCAATACAATTTCAGAGATAGTACAATATTGGAAAAAAAATTAGGGCTTTTGAAAAATATTTTCAATAAATAAAAGAGCGGTACACTGCACAATGGTCCAAAAAGACCCTTCTTGGTTCAAAGTCAGCTAGAGTTCACAAAACCCAACCGATTTGAAAAATTTAAACAGGGTTCTGTTAACATGATGAAATGCAAGGATAATTTTTGTTTTACACAAATTACACTATGAAACAAATTTTCCAAAATTTTAAATTTTGTTTTCGTGACTTCCATGAGTTGCATATTCTTTCAAGTGTACAAAAACTACATACTACAAACTTTTTATCCCCCCCCCATAATTTTGAATTCCGATTTAAAAAATAAACGCGCGTTTTATATTTAAAAAAAAAATTACACTGTAACAAATTTGCAAATTTGAGAATTTTTTTTTTTGTTGCTTCCATAAATTTTGGGCCTTTCGGGTGATATGAACCATTTTTGCAGCTTTTGTATGCATGGTAAGGCCTGCAATTTACGAAAACCACAAAAAAAATATTTTACAAATTTGTTACACAGTGTTATTTTTTTTTAACAAAAATTAATATTATACATACAACTCCACAAAAACAAAATTTAAAATTTTGGAAAATTTGTTACATAGTGTAAAATAAAAATTAAAAAAAAAAAAAGCTTTGACAAATCTTTGCATTTCCTAATGTTAGCAAAACGCATTTTTAAATTTTTCAAATCGGTTGAGTTTTGTGACGTCTAGATGATTTTGAACCATGTTGGACCACTGTACGCTATGGCGTATGAGCAACATTTTACGAAGGATTGAAATGATACACCAATTACTAATGATACTAACTAGCTCAGGCCTTCGGCATTAGCGTTGACATCTGAAAACCCTTTAATACAATATGATCAAAAAGCATAACATGAGTATGTAACAAAATATGAATGAAAACTAAGAAATATAAAAAAAGAAGTAACAATTCCCGGCTCTACAGACAGGGGAAGTTAAAAAATAAGCCTACTAAAAAAAGAATAAACAAATCTGTTATAAAATCTGTGCAAACAATTGACTACAGTCGGTTTTATCAACTCTTTTTGTAAACAATCACAAAGCATGAGAGAATCGGTGGTAAACATGAGGCAAATGTGTATGTAAATTGGGCAAATATAAATAATAGTGATTACCTTGGAGCCAAACAGCAAACTAGTCAGAAAAAGGGACCAGCTTACAACTGTAATTTTCTGACCAAAATATAACTAGTTCGAATAAGTACCTATTACTTAATCTAAATTAGCAGCATTTTATTCAAGACTATAGCCTAGTTATAGAAAATGGTATCTGTGAGAAGCAACACTTTTCGGAAACATACCGATCCTAAGCAGTCAACTCCTCCGAAAAATTAGTTAAGTGGCTTAATTGTAGCGAGGATTGTATCTACTGTGAGTTAGCTTATAACTAGTGAGCTTGGCTGCGGTCTACATACGTTTATGTTCTTACTTCTTTGTTTGTGTGTTTTCTCTAACACATCCGCTTATTTGTTTAGTTATACAATAGTATTTGCTCTTAAATACCACTTTCGATGCACATACATACATATGTGCGAATGTATGTGTGGTGTATGCGCTCTGGATATTTAGCTTTGGGGTATTTTCAACAAATTGTGCAAATTATTGCGTTAAATTTACCCTAGAGACAAGGTGATGTTTGCTTAAACCCTAACGTTACTACTTTTCGTATATTGCGGCAACGTAAAGCGACAGAAAAGATATGTGTATACATATGTGTAGTTGATCATATTTGCTCGGTATGTATGTTTATATATATGTATGTATATCCGTGGACTTTTAAGCGAATTTATCTCTTTTCCATAGGCAGTGTGCGTGCGTGAGTGTTTGCAATGCATAAAATCAAGCCGCAGGCATTTAACACTCACTCAACGGCACGTGAGTGCCTCTATTTTATTCATGCAACTAACCATATACATATCGTATGTGCACAGTTTGCCGCGCCGTGCATCCATACTTAATCGCCACATTTATATACATACATAGCTCGTAAGTTAATGGTCAGCAAAGTGCGCCGCTGATTTTTTTTTGGGATTTCAAAAATAAACTGAATAGAACGTTCTTTTGGATTAAACGAGTACATTTGACTGCGCGAAAAAATCAAAGTTATCTTATTTGAGCGCATACTTCCTCGATTTGTTTTAAAAAGTTGTAATCTAATAAAAGTCCTGCAAATGTTAATAAAAATATTAAAGGAAAATCAAAAATTTGGGTAGTATATAACTTAATTGATTCTACAATATCGGTATCAAATGAAAGGTTTTCATGCGAGCTTAAAAGTAGTCTACGTTTTTCTTTTGATATCTTAATCCGTTTCGTAGATATAAATCAAAACATGCATACAATTTACCTGAACTTTTCATACTGGTATAACTAAATGTTACTCATACGCCGTGTATGAATTATGAAAAGTGCACTATACTTGCAAATTTTCAAAATGTACTCAATTATTTTGCCTAGAAATATATATTGTTACGCAATCTTCTAATGTTCTTCTTGAATTCCAATATCCATTTCTTGCGAATACGCTTTTGCAATAAAATTGCAAAGGATCCTGTTGTCCTTATAAAAATTATAAGTGGAGATTTGTTACTAAAAAAAAGAAAAACTTATGGCGACGATATACCCACAGGTTATCATAACCTCTAACGAGCTTTTTGTCGTGCTTCTTTTCCACCATGTGATATGCTGCTTTGAGTTGTTAGTTGTTTTCCTACAAGTTGGCGGGACCCAAAGTTTTGCGGAGAACTCAGCAGCTTTTGTCCTTCATTTTCCTCATTTTTGGTCTGGTTTAACCTTGAAGTGCCATGTCATTTTCTTCTACGGATTTAAGTCTCCTAGTTATAACCAAGGACTGAAACCGAAACCGTAACCTTAACCGATTGAAAGCGATTTCTTTTTTGAAAACCGAAACAGTAACCGTTATTTTGATCGGAAAAAGAACGAAACCGAAATCGTTTCAAAAGCTGGAACCGGTTCCAAACGGTTTCGAGCAATGTTACAAAAGGCACGTTTTGACCTCAGTATCAAATTCCGAAAGAGGAAATTTAGCTATAGCTGAATGATGGCATCGAAAAAAATTTACGAGATCCGAGAAAAAAGTGTTTAGAAAAAGTAGTAAATTTTTTTAAATTTATTTTTTAGAAATTTTATCCATGCATAGCGTTAATAATATTTACTAGTATAGCCTGTGATCGAAAATTCGACCAACAAAATCTGGTGGTGGTGACTGGAGGGGGTCAAGGGGTCGCTATCCCCGCACCCCCATCCTTAAATTTCGGGGACGCCCCTGAAAATATACCGCCTATACCTCAGTTTTTTCAATTTCCTTTCCATCGGTGCACATTTCATTCAAATCGGCCAAACGGTTGGCTCACAGGAGGTTCCTAAAGTTTTACATGTGGCGTATTTACATACATATGTATGAGCCGTTTAAAGCACAAGTGGTATAAGTCCAGTTTTCGCTTTTTTTAGTTAGGTATGACGTTAGGTAGAGGAAAATGTGTTCTATATAAGACGCTAACGGGGTAACTCCTAGCACCCATATAAACCGAATAAACAGCAGAACTAACTTGTGAAATCAAGGGTACCCCCTATTTCTTGACAACACAAAACCTTGAATATCTCAGTTCGAGAAAAGTACACTTAAACCACTTGTGCATTTAGGGCAAGCATCGGCGCCCCGTAGATCTTAAGATCAGTCAAACAAGTTGGATTCATCACGCAGACACGTTGCGCTCTTTGTTTACCAAATGATTTAGTCGTCGCTGGGCAAGGGGCGAAACCACATCGCGTGGGGGTGTCGCTTGTTTGGTCAAGGAATGTTAAAAATATAGTTCGGACGATCACAGCGCGTGTATAAGCGTTCTCACTTATACACATGCATTTACAAATATGCCGACCCATGATTTAGGGGCTCATATAGATAGATTACAATGTACAGCAGCCCACTGGGTATTAGACCCAACCAACTTTTTTAAAGAGATTTACACATATCTAAGTAAAAAAATGGCGTTACCCGTTTTTTCGAAAATAGCCTCCAAAACTAAGTTACGGCCTTTCGATGTTCAAAGTTGGACCCTTCGAAAATTTGGTTTTCTAATTGTTTTGTTTAAAAAATTTAAAAAAAATCCTTTTCAAATATCAAAGTGTTCAAAATGCGGGGTTTGGCCTCAGAATTACGAATCCCGAAGCGCTCTTTTAATATTTTGCTTCTCTGAAGAGATATTTGCAAACCAAGTTGCAAGTTTTCATGTGGTTGTTGTAATTTTATTAGGCTGTACCTAAAAACGTGCGAAAAACTGCGTACCGTAGCGCCAGCCACGGTTCAGGCAACCACCCGGAGTTGGGATGTCGTAGCCCAGGGTTATTTTTTATAAGCGCTCAGAAAGTTGTTTCGCACATAAATACCATGGATTCCGCCCCAATTTGTGTATCGAACCCTGGTCATTTTTCGGTTTTTTGAGCATAACTTTTCACTAAAACAAATAATTAAAAAAGCGCTTCCGGATTCGTGATCCTGAGGCCAAACCCCGTCTTTAGAGCTATCTCCCATAATTTTAGCTAATTTTTTAGTAGTTTTGTGCCAAAGGAAACCAATACCATTAAGTTAGACTAAAACTCCTATTTCCTCCATTAAAATATTAAAGCACGCAACTAGCAAAAAATTAACATTCACTCCAACCATTTACCACGTTGTCAGTCGCACTCATTAGCGTCTTGTAAAAATTTTGATTTGTTACATAAAGAAAAAACTAGACTTGGTCTTGTTAGTTAGTTCATGCAGAGTTTATTGCGCTTTTTGTCTGTGCATATAAAAGGATACGGAAGAACATGAATGTCATGTTTTCATAACCTTTTCAAGGTGGAGTTTTCATACACACATACATACACCCGTGGCGACACATTCATTTCTAACTCATTTATTATTCGAATTATACAACACATTCATCTTGAAACCAACTTTCAACTTGTTAACTTCTACTCTGCAATGTCATAATTGCAATTTCATGTGCGAGTGTTATTTATGTGAAAAAAAAACATATGTAACTAAGTAAGTATGTTTTAACAACGTTAAAATCTTGTCAGATTGTGAGTGTTATTTTGGTTGAAAGCATTTTCATTATCACTGTCATACAATCAGGAGGTTTAAAGTTTTTTAAGCAGACTTTCAGATTGTGTCTAACCACTTGTTTATTGTTGTTGTAGTAATTATTTGAGTATGACTACTAGACGGCGAAAAGAAAAACCCCTCGAAAATCATATCGGTATTAATTTTCATACTGTCGAAAAAATACGGTACAAGTTTCAGACTTTTAATTAATTTTATAGGGAACCGTTCCCGAGCTTCTGTTTAATAGGGCTGATACATTAGCGCAAATTCCGAATTAACTCCGCTTTTGGGAGTTAACTTGAACATAATCTTTATTATAAAATCCCAAAAATGAAGAAGATTTAAGTAGCTTTCAGAAAACGAGCAAGAACAACTACCAAAATTGCCATTTTACCGCTACTGGACACTAGATTCACCAAAAATAAACAATCCTCAGCGACATCTAGTCTTAAACCGCAAGTAATACAACCAAAGCACTAGATGGCGCCGATTGTTAATCTTCAATTTTGTGTGTGTCAGGGTAAAATTTGGATCTGATTAAAGAAGATTTATTGGAGATAATCTCTGTGTGTGTATCCATAGCACAAGATGCTGTATTTAAATTGTTTTCCGAATATCTAAAGAAAAACGTAAAATGAAATAACTAGCTAAGCCAATGTTTGAAACCTGATAAGCTACTCGGCAACGACCTACCTGAAAAAAACTTAACTCAGAAATTTTTGGTGGAATATTTTATTTCCTACAAAAATATATGCTTCCAAGTTTTTTACTACCTTCGTTTTGAATCTCTTTTTTCTTCGCTCGTTTCACACACACGGAGATTGTCCCGCATAAATTCTCATTTATCAGACCAAAATTTTACCCTGCTACATACAACATTGAAAATTAACAATATTGAGGACTACTCTTTTGGTTATTATTCCACCATATCTTCACCATAATTAATCCCCCATCTCGGCGACATCTAGCGGTCACTTCGTCATTTTTGTTTTATTTCTTGACATTTTTTATTTATTGGCGCATTTTGGTAGTATTTCTTGCGGTTTTTGTTTATTTATTGGCGACATCTGGCGACAATCCGTCATTTTGGTTGTATTTGTTGATGTTTTTTTATTTATCGGCGACATCTCGCGGTAAATCCGTAATTTTGGTTGTATTCCTAGTAGTTTTTGTTTATTTATCGGTGACATCTAGCGGCCAATCCGTCATTTTGGTTTTATTTTTTGCTGCTTTTGTTTATTTATTGGCGACATCTAGCGGTCAATCCGTAATTTGGCTGTATTTCTTGATGTTTTTGTTTATTTATCTGAAGAGTGTTGCCAGCGAAAATTTGTTTCTCTTAAATCTGCTCAAATCTTATTCAATTTTGGGAATTTATAATGAAGATTATGCTCAAGTTAATTCCCAATTAATTAATTAATTCCCGATTTGCGCTAATGTTAGGTAAAATCCTGAGAAACTAGACTCTTGAAACTTTGAGCATAGTTTAGAACCCTGTGACAACGCAATGGAAGTGGGAAAAGCCGCTGGATAGAGCTTTGTTTAAAATTTAGAAAGTGGAAATTCATGTTTCAACAAATACCCGATAAGCTAGAGCATTAAAACTTGATGCATAGCTAAATATTTGATTACAATATAAATGCTGTACACAAAAATCCGCTAGATGGCGCACTGGTCGAGTTAATTTACAATAAGTGAAGAGCTGGAAGAATCTTGCGATCGATTTTTGGATAGATTCCCGGTAAGCCAGAGACTGAACAAATTTCACATATCCGCAAGGTGGCGCATGGATCGCAGAAAATTGGTTGAAAAAGGAGGGTTATCTTGCGATAGATGTTTGAGTAACTTTCCGGTGAGCTAGAGATTTGATCCATGGTGAAAATGCAATATGTTAGGTAAGGTTCAAGTGGCTGCCGCAGAGGCACACTTCGGCCAGTTTTGAAAGGCCCGGGACCCGGCCATATGGAAAATTCCTGAGTTGTCGGGATTCTCCACATTGCAGAACGCCGGGACTAACACTCCCAAACCGACAACGCTACTCCTCCTCAAACCACTTAGATGACTTTATGAAGACCATTAAGTCCTTTATTACCAGCTCCGCGATCTGGCGTAGGCTATCCAGGAAGGGAACTCCCAAAAAGCGCCTTCTCGCGACGCTTAAATTCGGACAGTTGCAGATGAGGTGCTCCACCGTTTCCTCCTCATCATCGTCTTTCCAACTTCTACGGCATCGTCGGTAGGCCACACCTAGCTTTTCTGCGTCTTCTTCTTCTTCTAAGGACGTGAATTTCTCTAGATCGTTTATGTCCCCATCTTGGCCAAGTTTGTTTGGATATTCGATACCCCGGGGATTGTTGCCATCTTTCGTTGGCTTGATGGAATGTGTACTCCTTCAGCATTAGCTTGCTTGTAGCAAACGGCATACCTAAGGACCCTTTTTCCCGAAGAGCCTGCTTGGTCGTGCCCTGCCTGGCAAGTTCGTCTGCCTTACAGTTTCCATCAATGCCGCTGTGTCCCGGGACCCATGTGAGGTTCACGCGGTTCTGTTGGGCCATCTCAAGAAGAGATCGATGACAGCTGAGTGTCAGTTCAGAGTTGAACGAATAAGAGCCAAGAGCTTGGGTGTAGCTGAAAATAACGATATCCTCGCAATATGTACTTGATCGAAAAACTTTCTCTAAATTTTCCTTGGGTCGAGCTATTTAGAAAACTCTTCTGGTTCAGTTTAGCTTTCGAGTGTGATCATTCTGTATAGACGTGCTGTGTAAGATGGCTTTTAAATCGACAAATAGTTGATGTGCGTCGAAATAATTCTTCATTCAAGTCTAATGGAGAACGAAAATCGACACTGAGGATGGCGCTAGGCCTGGTTTGTCTCTAAACCAAAATTAATAAGGGATGACGGAAAAGCGGGCTACAAAACTTTCGTCATTCGCTAGTGGTAGCAACTCTTTCGAGTCATATCTATCTACCTTTTTTCATCAGCCTACAAGTGTACCTAAAGCTTTTGTACGTTTTATTGTTAAATTTTGAATTTTTAAATCTCCGCTCTTCCTGTTGTCCTCCGTTTAACTCCAACCAGTATATTACGCCCCAAACACGCATCACATGACGCGCTAAAATCGCATTTCAACTTTTTTATCAGACATTAAATGGCCTCTTGGGTTTGGCCGGCTGGCTAGTTTGTTGACTTCACTTATTTTTAGCACAGCTAGTTGGACAGTTAAACGCAATGACCGCCAAGTGACCAAAATGCATACAAAACACTAAATTCTTCGTCGGGGAAAAGTTTTTAGCGTGCAGCAAGCAGTGAGTTAAATGCAAGAGAGACATTTGGGCTTAAAAACACATACATTTGTTCAAAAGTGACCAAACAACATTACTAGACGACCACATTTTGGATTGTTTAGACATTTGCTGGAAATTAGTAACTCGCTAGATATGAAATACAATGCTAGCATACCTCCACACTTCAACTTAGCAAATGTTTGTGTGAATAGGTTTACTTCGCATAGCTTAAGGACAAAGTTTTTCCCGTTTGACCAGAGACTTAGTATTTATGTAGTTAGTACCACGACATGCCTTCAGTAGAACAGCATTTAATGGTTGTGGGGAACATTAGTTTTTAGATAAAGTTATCAGCACTTGCGTACCTATGTATGTGTGGGTGTAAGTCGGTAAATGTTCACAGATATTTCGTTTTTTTATATTTTTTTTTTTAATTAGAACACTAAGCCGTTATATTTTTTACCGTGTGTACTAAAAAGTCAGCCTCTCCGATCTAAAATCTACTTACTTTTGAAAGTGTGGTCTTAGTTTTGACTTCTTACGAAAATATAGCACTTCCTTGGCTACATAGAAGAAAAAACAGTGCAATCGACCAAATATTAAAACAAATATAAGCCAGCAAAAAATTATACTTCATCTTATCTTATCTTACTAATATATAAAACGTAAGTTTGTGAGTGACTGCGAATGTTTGTAGTTCTTTAACGTCTGAACCAATGCCCCGATCTTTACGAAATGTTGCAGACAAATTCTTAGGAATATAAAGTCTGCAACAGGCATCATGAAATTTCGATATATTTATCGATAACATATTTATCGGTCAAAATTTAGTTTTACGTAAACTTTGGAATATTCGCACAAAATTGGTATCAAACGAATGGGGAATACCACAGCTTACATTTGGACTTTGGTTCATTTCGATATATTTATCGATAACAGAGTTATCGGTCAAAATGTGATATCGGTTAAACTTTGGAATATTTGCACAAAATTGGTATTAAACGAATGGGGAATACCACAGCTTACATTTGGACATAGGTTCATTTCGATATATTTATCGATAACAGAGTTATCGGTCAAAATGTGATATCGGTTAAACTTTGGAATATTTGCACAAAATTGGTATTAAACGAATGGGGAATACCACAGCTTACATTTGGACATAGGTTCATTTCGATATATTTATCGATAACAGAGTTATCGGTCAAAATGTGATATCGGTTAAACTTTGGAATATTTGCACAAAATTGGTATTAAACGAATGGGGAATACCACAGCTTACATTTGGACATAGGTTCATTTCGATATATTTATCGATAACAGAGTTATCGGTCAAAATGTGATTTCGGTTAAACTTTGGAATATTTGCACAAAATTGGTATTAAACGAATGGGGAATACCACAGCTTACATTTGGACTTAGGTTCATTTCGATATATTTATCGATAACAGAATTATCGGTCGAAATGTGGTTGCGCGTAAACTTTCGAATATTCGCACAAAATTGGTGTCAAACGAAAGGGTAAGGCCACATGTTTCATTTGGACTTTGCTTCATCTATGCTAACATTGTGGCAACACCCAGGTGGAAAAAATTAGAATAAAGCATACTAACAATGTAATAAAATTTCATCTAAATGGGTCAATAGGTAACCGAAATATTGGTCGGAATAACAAAGAATAAATAAAATGCGGTCAGGTGGCAACGCTATGTGGCAACCCTGCTTGAAATTGTCGTATTTGGAACACGATCCAACGAAAATACCTTTCATTTGATACCCATATTGGCATATCTAGGTCTATATTTAAAAAAAAAAATGGGATAGGTGGCAACCCTGTAAATCGCCCTAAGTGGCAACACCCACGAATTCTGTTCGTCCTAACTATTACAATTTGTGTAATGTTAGCTAGATCCTAGAATTTCACCTCCTATTTGATTTGCACAGCTAAGCATCGTGGTGAAAATCGCCTACGCCAGAAAGTCGGCTACAACTTCTATTTCCGTTACATAATTTCCGTTGCATTATCAGCCATTTGCTCGCCGCCTAAGAAGTTAACTTCAAAAATGTATGTGTCATTACCGAAACTCCCTCAGTGTAAATCTTTCACACATCAAGACTCATGCGGTAATTCTTTTCCAACAGAATACCTCCGACTCATCTCGTACCAAACAAACGCGTATTCATATCATCTACCCTTAATTGCCGCAAAATATCGGCCTTATATCCCGTCAAGCGTGTATGAACTTAAGTTAACCACATAAAAGCGTGCATCTACAAAATTTTGGCTATGCCGGATGAATGCGACTGTAATTGTGTTTCAAACATTAAAAACAGCTCACGCGATGAGCTAACATGAAAACTTGTTTAATGCATCAGACTAGTAAACACTTATAAAAAAAAACACACACACACACACAGAAAATTCAACAAACAAAAGTACATACGAAACAAAGAATAAGCGAATAAAATTAGAAAAAATACATAAAAGTTCAACAAAACAATTTCATGGTTTCTCACTATACTTTTTCATACCATTTTCGTCAGATTTACAATAGGATTTACAGCAAGAGTGAGTTAGTGAGGGGAGACAATTTAAAGTTCTAATGACATGACCAAAAATAGCAGTGCAGACCGTTCGTGGCCTGTTGGCGAATCTCAAGGTTTGGACTGGTGCAGCTTTGGGGTATGCGAGACTGCTACTAGATTCTCAATAACATAGTGAAAGGCGATAACCAAGAGACTCGAGGTTAAGTTAGGCTATTTCCTATTCAACAGTATCAAACTGGTTTAAGCTCAACAGTTTAGACTTAGTCCTTTTATAGGAACTACCTTGTGCATTCCGAACCAGTATAAGTATAATAGGTATAGAAAAAGCAATAGCAATGGGAAAAGGAATAAAAATAAAAATGTATGAATGAGTAATGGGAATAGATATGAGGATATGAAAACAGGAAGAAGAATTGAAATTGGAACTGGCGCGGGAAAAGTGATAAGAATGAACCGAGATTGGAAATGGGTGGAGAAATAGGAATAAGTGTAAGACGATATTCTATTCTATTGTTTTATATATTTTATTTTATTTCATTTTATTTTTTTTTTCATTTTTTTTTTTTTTTTATTTATGATCGATATTATGTTTCTGTAATGAACCGTGAATGGGAATAGGTGGAAAAATAGGAATAAGTGTTTATTTATTTATTTTTTTTTTTCATTCTTGGAATTTATTTTTTTATTGTTTTTTTTTTTTATTTCATTTGATTTTATTTCATTTTTTTATTCTATTGTATTTTTGGTTTTTATATATTTTTTATTTCATTTAATTTTTTTTTTTATTTTTTTTTATGTAATTATTTTTTTGTTTTTTTTTTATTTTATTTGATTTTTTATTCCATTCTACTTTTTTTGTATATTATTTTATTCCATTTTTTTCTATTTTTTTTTTTTTTTGTTTTATGTATTTATTTATTTTTTTTTTTTTTGTTTTAAGTATTTATTATTAAGTTTAATTGTTTTTTTATTTCATTTGATTTTACTTTACTTCATTTTTTATTCTACTCTATATTTTTATGTGTTTTATTTTATTTCATTTTATTTTTTTTTCTATTCTTTTTTTTTTTGTTTGTTTTATTAATGATCGACTTTACGTTACTGTAGCACTAGTTCTATACCCAATATTTCGACGGCTTGTTATTAATTTTCCTGCAATGTAAACAGATCCAAACAATAGGATTTACTCGTATGAATGTGGTCAAGTCAACGCAGTGGTATTTCAAAAAAAAAAGTTTAAAAACTACTGAACAAGTGAACAACACCAACTTTAACAAGCCGTAGAGCTCGTTCATCATTTGCGCAATTTCAACACAAAAACAAACAAACAAACATGATTAACCCCACACATATAGCGTTTAACTTACATACATTTGCCCCCACTTACAATTCAATTTACCAAATTGTTAGCATGAAAAAGTGCAAATAAATAAATAAAACAAAAACAACTGCACTTTCCTTGATTTGGTTAGTTTTATGGATCACACTCCCCTCATACATATGTATGTACATAGTTTCCTGCTAAACTCTTCAGAAAAAAATTCGATAATCAAGGATAATTGAATATTTTATGAAATTTAAGTTTTCAGCCAGTCATAGTTTTTTTAAGTGTTGCTTCTGAGTTAGGCTGAAATAGATACTCAGAAGTTTTTATTCAGATGTTTGCTTATAAAGACTTCGACCTCAGCAAACTTTTACCTTAAGTGAAATCAATATTGTCTCAAAGAAGAAGGCTTATTTAGGGATATTTTCTCATATAGACTTAAATTTTAAAGTTAGATGTAAACTTATCGACCTCCCTTTTTAATAAAGGTCAAATAACATTTCAATTCGACTCCAAAATTTACATTTTACATTTAATTAGAATTTACTTTATTTCTATTAATTTTATTTTTTTGTTTAATCTTATTTTATTTTATTTTATTTTATTTCATTTTATTTTTTTTATTATAGTTTATTTCATTGTACTTTTTTTGGTTTTTTATATTTTTTTTATTTTTTATTTTATTTTTATTTTTGTTTTTATTTTATTTTATATTATTATATTTCATTTCAATTTTTGTTGTTTTTTTTAGTTATGGTTTTTTATTTTTATTTTATCTTTTAATTTTATTTTTTATATTTAACTTTTTTTAATTTTTTTCCTTTTCTTTTGTTTTTATTTTATCTTTTAATTTTATTTTTCCTCTTTTTATTTAACCTTTTTTATTTATTTTTATTTTTCATTTTATTTTTTTATTTTATTTCATTTCACTTTTGGTTGTTTTTAGTTATTGATTTTTTTTTTTATTTTTGTTTTTATTTTATTTTATTTTTTATATTTAACTTTGTTTAATTTTTTTCTTTTCCTTCTCTTTTTATTTTACCTTTTTTATTTTTCTTTGTCATATTTTATTTTATTTTATTTTATTATATTTTATTTTATTTCGTTTCATTTTATTTTATTTTATTTTGTTTTATTTTATTATATTTTTTTTTTATTTTAGTTTATTTTATTTTTATTTATTTTTTTTTATTTCATTGTACTTTTTGTTGTTTTTTATAGTTTTTTTATATTTTTTTCTTTTATTTTTTTTTTTGTTTATATTTTATTTTATTTTGTGTTTAATTTTTTATATTTAACTTTTTTTAATTTTATTTTTTTCTTTCTCTTTTTTATTTTAACTTTTTTTATTTATTTTTTTTTTTTATATCTTATTTTGTTTTTTTTTTCACTTTATTTTATTTTATTTTTTTATTTTATTTTATTTCATTGTTCTTTTTGTTGTTTTTTTTATTTTTTCTCTTATTTTTATTTTTGTATTTATTCTATTTTATTTTTTTATTTAATTTTTATATATAACTTTTTTTATTTTCTTTTCTTTTTCTTTTTTATTTTAACTTTTATTTATTTTTTGTTTTGTCATATCTTATTTCTTTATTTTATTTTTTTTATTTTATTATTTTTTTTTATTTCATTATACTTTTTGTTGTTTTTTATAGTTTGTTTTTATTTTTTTCTTTTATTTTTTTTTTTGTTTATATTTTATTTTGTGTTGAATTTTTTATATTTAACTTTTTTTAAATTTTTTTCTTTTCTTTCTCTTTTTTATTTTATTTTTTTTTTCATATCTTATTTTGTTTTTTTTTTATCACTTTATTTTATTTTATTTTATTTTATTTCATTGTTCTTTTTGTTGTTTTTTTTTATTTTTTCTCTTATTTTTATTTTTGTATTTATTCTATTTTATTTTTTTATTTAATTTTTATATTTAACTTTTTTATTTTCTTTTCTTTTTCTTTTTTATTTTAACTTTTATTTATTTTTTGTTTTGTCATATCTTATTTCTTTATTTTATTTTATTTCATTTTATTTTATTTTACTTTTCTTTGTTTTATTTTAAATTATTCTACGTTAAGCAGGAAAGACGTGTAATAATTGTACCCTGAAGACGGTTACCGTTGGTGACCGAAATATATTGGTAATAACCAAAGAAGAAAGATTTAGTTTCATTTTGGTATGGAGAAAAAATCCTGACCTCAAGCCGACAAGAAGATGAATTATTCTATTTTATTTTATTTTAATTTTTTATCTAATTTAATTTTTTTTAATATCATTTTATTTTTATTTTTTTTTAATCTTTTTTTTATTTTCAAACTAGCAAAACATCCACCGTATCACTAAAGTTAATACCCCATTTCATGTTCGCCAAAGGTAAAAAAATGCCCAACAAAAGATATTTAAATTCAATTAGTTCATGCCAATATTAAAAGTTTTACAAAAAAAAAATTGCTGCGGTCACTCATCGACACATAAATGAAAAATAAAAGCGAAATTGTTTTTCAACTCTAGGGCATGTAAACATTTTATTTGCTTTATGCGGAAACAGTGCTGGAGATATAGTCAGAGAAAGCACACAAAAATTTGCCATTGCAAGCATCCGGAAAAGTTCGCTTTTAATTAATGCGTAAAAAAGTCAAATATTTTTTCAACATACCAAAACAAATCAAAACTAAAATTTGTACGAATAAGCGGAAAAATAAAGATGGAAAAGTGCTATTTATATAGCACTGCTGCTACGCTCACTGCAGTGAAATGCCAAACTAGTTACGAGAAATTCTAGTGTTCTAATAAAGGTTTCTCACTAAAGTCAAACTACTCCGAAAAAAACCAAAACTGAAATATGAAAAGTTCTAACTTTTGCAGAAATCTGAAGTTGCCAGTATTGGAAAAATCAAGCACTTGAGCCCTTAACTATTATTTAAGTAGGATTGTTGTAATCTAGCTTAAACTAGTTTGAAGCTCATATAATTATATCCGAAGCGACACCCAACTATGTAGTTCTGAGTTAGTTTACAACAACTTTTTTTCACTGCATGGTACAAACATACTTTTTCATATACTTCCAGTTCATTAAAAAAAATCGGATGTTCGTAAATATTCTTAAATGTGTCAGCACAGGAATGTATGTTGACACATTGGAAGTGCAAACAATAAAATTTTATGCAAATTTGTTAAAAAAAAAAATACACGGAGGTATGAATAAACTCTCTTACTGCACAATGAACCTGCGAAAACCCAATCACATCAGCTAGCTGTGCTCAAAATGCATAGCACTGAGATAGAACTAAATTTTAATCAAATCACCGCCCACTTTTAAGGAAATTGAAAATTCGACTGGCCGTAACTTTTAAAGTGATTACGACAGAACGATGAAATTCGGCACAAAGCATACTAGTATATTTGGGAATATACCTGATGAAATTCGATAAAATCGCCCTCCAACCTCACCCACTTTCGATATCGAAAATCACCTAAATTGACAATAATTGACAACGGCTAACATGATATAGTTTGGTAGGATGAATCCCCTAGTCATTCTATTATAATTTTTTGATAAATTTTTAAAAGTAGGCGTGGCACCGCCCAATTTTCAGGGAATCATATTTGAAAATTTCACGGGTCATAATTTTTAAACTGATTACGGTAGAACGATGAAACTGGTACGAGGTATACTAGCATAATAGGGAGTATACCTGATGTAATTGGACGAACTACACCCATTTCCGAAATGGAAAATTTGGAGAATCATATGAAAACTAGCGCTGGGTATTTGATTTCGGTTTACCCGAACCTATATTTCCTTACTTGTCTTGTTAGAATACTTTCTAAAATACCTTTCGTGTAATAGCATATCTTATTTTATTAAAAGCATTTCATATGGATTTGCAACCAGAAAAGAGGTTAGCTCGGAGAACTCGAAGTAAAAGGTTCGGAGAGAAAACTTTCCGAGAGTGCAGCACGTTTTGGGAGAATTCCTACAGCTTTATCTCAGGTAATTTTTCGAAAAAAAACCTACCTTTTTCGAGAAAAGTCCAAAAACATAAAATGTTGACCCTTGATCCAAACAAACAACTTTTTAGCACACATGGGATCCATGGGGGCATTGAAGGTTTCGGCGACACACATTTAACTAAAAAGTAAAAAATAAATATAGGTTAAAAAGCGAAAACACACGCTTTTAAAGAATATAGCACTAAAAAGGTAAAAATAAATTAAATAAAAAACGAAGATTATGGCACAAAGCGGACCACGCTTTCTCCACAATACTACTGTGTAGGGTTTTTAAAATTATTTTCAAATTTTTAGTTCAATACTCTTTAAAAGCGTGAGTTTTAGTTTTTTTAAACTATATTTATTTTTTACTTTTTAGTCAAATCTCCTAAAAAATTATCGATAAATATATCGAAAAATACAGCAGTCCAAACGAAACCTCTGGACTTCCACTTTCGTTTGATACCCATATTGTTAGGAAATTTTAAGGCATTTGGCCTCAGATTTCGACCGATAACTCAGTTATCGATAAATTTATCGTAATACATATATCGAAGTCCAAATGAAACCTGGGGCCTTTCCCTTTCGTTTGATACCCATACTGTGGGCAATTTTTAAGGTTTTTGGGCAATCATATTGTGACGAATTCGATGATTCCTTGATTATTTTCCCTGAGTTCGATCACTGTACGTTAAATAAAACACTCCGATTCTGTTTAATAAGTAGTACGCTTTATTCAGTACTAAAAACCGTAGTACAATATCGCGGGTTAATTTACTGTTCAGTACTTCACTGTACAACACTTCAAAATAAACTGATTGATTTGCGTTGTCTTTGCGCGGTTTATATACCCTAGCAGACAGCAGCTTCACAACCCAGAAATGTCTACACATTTCTGGTTTAATCGCGCAACCGTGTTCTCGAAACGTTTATCTATCGTCATCTCCTCTTTGTGCCACATTCGCAAACCTGCCTCTCGCGCTCACAGCTATAGTTGTGGTAGTGACGCTAATGATGGAAATACGCTAGAGTTGGGAGATGAGCGATTCTTGAGAACATTCGCCACAATATTTTGACCGATAACTCAGTTATCGATAAACTAATCGAAATATATCGAAGTCCAAATGAGACCTGGGGCCTTCCCCTTTCGTTTGATACCCATATTGTAGGGAAATTTTAAGGTTTTCGGGCAACCACATTTTGACCGATAACTAAGTTATCGATAAATTTATCGAAATATATCGAAGTCCAAATGAAACCTGGGGCCTTCCGCTTTCGTTTGATACCCATATTGTAGGGACATTTTACTGTTTTTGGGCCACTGAGACTTAAACCGAACGAGAGTTACATACATACATACAAGCACGCAAGCAAACAAACAAACATACAAGTGAACCTAATAAAAGCGTGGTAAAAAAACCTACATACCTTTTAAATTTCACTCAAATTTTGTTTCCCCAAAACACAGTTTCTAATGCTCTTTCCGGCCGCAAACAAGTTTTTCTTCAAGTTATAACGATTCCCGAATTTAAGTGTGTACTGGAACATCCGAACGCAAAAAAAAAAAAAAATTATCAACATAATTGTATGGAAAACTTCAAGTTAGTATTCCAAATTTAGATATGATCGATCTTTCCGTTTAGGGAGCAACTTGACCCAGCCCTACATACAAAAATTTTATAGTTTTTGTTTATTAGGGTGATTAAAAAAAATGGTTTGGGTACTATCTCCTCAAAAGTTGGTAACTGATAAGAAAAGCTTACAAAAAATAAGCGCCTTAGCTTAACCCTTACACTCAATTATGGACTAACGTGTGAGGGAAAAAACGAAAAAAAAATTTTGTTAGTTTTTTAATCAGCTTAAAATCGATATTTGTCCAATAAAAAACTTCTCCAGCTAAATAATGTTAACGCAGTACAATTCCTTGTTTATTCCTCTATTAATCGTGTATATGTATATAATTTTTGTATAGCACTAACCAATAAGGTACGTTTTAGGAACGTTCGAACGACAGATTTAAACACTTAATGTGTAATCTCTAGAAACAAATTTTGTTAGCGTTGGATAGATGAGTACAAAGGCTACATATGATAGGTTTTATACTTTAAATAGTGTGACAGCATGGAACGTCCGTAACGCTGGAAACACCCATTTATAGTTCCATTTATTTCTTGAAATAACTTGGAACTATTACGATGATCCGGTTTAATTTGTGAAACATTCCGACACAAATCTTCTGAGTTCCCAAATTCGTAACACCACTCAAAGTGTTTTTTGGTTACAACAACAAAAAATGCTAAATTAAATTAAATCAATTCAAGCGATTTTTCAATTAATTTAAAAGAGATTCCCCAGACAAAAGCGAGTGATTTATACAAAAAAAAAAAAATCACAACAGCAATAACAGCAAACAACTATCAATCAATTTTGAATTAATTTTCTGGTAAAACAAAAAAAAAAGAAATAATACAAAGCGTGGAGTGCCAAAGCAAAGAAAATGTGAATATATTTGATGGCGCAAGAAAATTATTCATTGACAAAGCAATGAACCCGAAATGCGCGCAGTTCGTTTTTGCTTATTTAGTAATTTGAATGCATTAATGGATTTATAGCGGCAAACTGTAGCAAATAGCCATGAAGAGGGGAAGAGTTTGGACAGCACATAATCTATTGCAAATAAAAACTGTGACAACTACCATTATACTGAAAGGAGTTTTGGCGGATGAATTTAAGGTTGAAAAAATGGAAATATCAAAAACAACAATTTTTTTTAGTAGACGTTAAACAATGTCGACTTAATTTAAGATTGTAGAAAAATCTAAATTTTTTTGTGGAGATAATATCGTCGCTATCTTGCCAGAGGCATGAATGTGAACATTTTCCAGATATGAGTTAATAAGTAGGATCATTTGACTCATTTCTCATTTCTCCACGATTCACGAAAATACTGGGTACGGAATCTTATAACTTTAAACGAGCTAAACTTGTATATCTGTATATTTGTATATCCGGACTATCTCGGTACTATCTCGTGAACAGCTTGACCGTTTTGGATGAAATTTGGCATTTAGATGACATGATTGATTATAAAGCTATCCACTTAAGGGTTCCCACTTGGGGCGGTTTACAGGGTTACCACATATCTGAATTTGTATAAATTTTGGAGCAAGATATGCCAATATGGGTATCAAATGTAAGTATTTTCAAGTAGGGTTGCCACCTTACGGAAGTATATTTGTATATTTGTATATCCGGGACTATCTCGAGAACAGCTTGACCGATTTGGATGAATTTTGGCATATAGATAGTATGATTGATTCTTAAACTATCCACTTTGGGGTTGTATAGGGTTGCCACCTATCTAAAAAAATTTAAAGTATGAAGCCAGATATGCCAATATGGGTATGAAATGAAATGTATTTTCTCCGACATACCAACTAAAATATTTTCAAGTAGGGTTGCCGCCCAGGGTTACCACTTAAGCGTATTGTATTTGTATTTTATATTTTTGGGATCATATTTGGATTATTTTAGGATCATTTAGGGATAATTTATGGGTCACTTTAGGATAATTTTGGGGCTATTTTGAGATAATTTTGGGTTCAGCTTTGGATTAATTTGGCACAAATTTAGGGTCATTATGGGATCATTTTTGAATCATTTTGGGATCATTTTTGGGTCATTTTGGGTTCAATTTT
>CAXKVI010000069.1:82500-97500 GCA_964058755.1 Campiglossa producta | reverse complement strand
TACCGTTATTAGTACTAGTACGCTGGGTATAAAAATAATAAACTTGAAAACCTTTTTAGGGAAATTAAGTTCAGAAATAACAACATGCAGTTAAACCTTTGTGTTATTGGCATAGCTTGTCGTAACATAAAATCTGGTCTATAGTAGGATTAACTGATACACTTTCATCTTTTTCGCAACAAATGACTTCAAAGAACGATATTCAACATTTAAGTAGTAAATTGATATATTTCTTATACCCTGTCAATTAGATAAATATTTGTATTTTTATCTACCACTAAAACTTTAAATATTTTTTTCTTGTTTCCCGCAGTTACTTTTTTTTAAATGGTGGGCGTGATTGTGAATGCTTTTCGACCCATTTTTCTATAAAAATGCATTTTTCTTGTACAACTGGGTATAATTAACAAAAAAAGCGTGGTAATTATTAGTTCAAATGGCAGACAAAATCACGAACAAGCACATCCTAGCCACGAGACACACCTACTGCACAATGAAGCATGTGACACGCAAAGTGATTTAGGCATGTTTATTAGACATAATACACGTACACACACGTACACATATGACTTTAGCCCAACACTCATTTTACTCCACATATTAGACGGTTTGGCTGTCGTTTCAATCATCCCCTACATATGTATGTATGTACGCACATATATTACTAAACATAAGTGCACCACTCTCTCTCTCTCTCTCTCTATGCATGCTTAAACTTATCCATCACAGTTGAATGTCTGATATTAGCACTTTGAAAACCCATCAATAACATTATTATACGGCCGCCCCATTAAGCCTTACTCCTCGTCCACCTTGTGCTCTATTTACATCCATTGTCATGCCATTAACTCCTACAGCTGATTGTCATTAACCCATAACCATCAATTTTTTATTTTCCATTCATTGTGTTTGGCTCGAGCGGTGATGTGAGAACAATTGCCATCGCGTATGTGGGCGCTCGTTAATATTGACATTGATTCAATACGTTAAAAAGGAAATGTGCTTCAAAATTAATAGTTGTCATTTAGATATTGAATTACCGTTATATCATTGAATTTAATTAAAATTGTATGCATACATACATAAATGTGAACACATTAACCCACACTGCTGCGATTCAACCCACTAGGGATCGCTAGTAACGAGAATGTTTCATTTAAAACTTTGTATGCATTCTTTGAACTGATTAGGCAATTACTTGAACTAGAGTTCGCCAAGTGGTTGAAATTCAACCACAAAAGCTTTTATTTTCCTAGCTTTTTGCTGTTTCTTAAATTTGCCATTCTTGTCATATTTTTTATATTTTTGGTTTCTATACAATCCTGTTCATTTTGCCTTTCCCTCCCTCTTTACACCATTCAGTAATATAGTTTAAATGTTGATAATTATTTATTCTTCTTAGGTAGTCGTCATATGTATTTCTTTCCTTTCCTTTGCTTTTATTTCCTTTCCTTTAATCTCCTTTCATCTCATTTTATTTCCTTTGCTTTTCTTTCCTTCCCTACTCTTTTCTTTCCTTTCCTTTTCTTCCCTCTCTTTTCTTTTCCTTTTCTTTCCTTTTCTCTTCTTTCATTTCATTTTATTTCCCTTCTTTCTTTCTCACTTTTCTGTTCTTTTCTTTTATTTTCCTTTCTTTTAGTTTCTTTTATTCTCTTACCTGACCTTTCTTTCCATTTCCATTACATTCCTTTTTTCCTTTTATTTTCTTTTTCTTTAATTTCCTTTCGTTTAATTTCCCTTAGTTTCCTCTCACTTTATTTATTTTTTTTCTCATTTTATTTCTTTTCTTTTATTTTTTTTCTTACCTTTGATTTCTTTCAATTTTTTTCCTTACCTTTCCTTCCCTTACCTTTCCTTTTCCTACGTTTCATTTCCTACCGTTTCTTTACTTTCTTTTTTTCCTTTCCGTAACTCCTTAAGTTTTCTTTCTTTCCATTAATTTCCTTTACTTATATTTTTTAGCTTTTCATTATCTTTCTTTCCTTTATTTTTCATTCTTTTTATTTTCATTTATTTTCCGTACCTTCCTCGTCGCTACCTAGTCTTTCCTTTCTTTCTGTTCTTTCCTTTCTTTGTCTTTCTCTATTTGCCTCTCTTTTCCACTCCTTTACCTACATTACATTTCCTTTCTTCCCTTCCTTTTTTCTTTTCCATTCCTTTCATATCCCTACCTTTATTTACTTTTGATTTTTCTCTCATATTTTCCGTTCCTTACCTTATCTTACCTTTATTTTCCTTTTATCCATTCCTTTCCTTTCCCATTCTTTCCTTTATTTTTTACATTTATTTTTTTAATTTTGTTTTATTTTTATTTATTTTATATTCTTTCCTTTCCTTTCATTTCCAACCAAATTTCTTTTTTACTTTCATCACTTTTCTATTTCTTATTTTTCTTTTTTTAGTTTTATCAATTTTCCTTTTTATTTTATTTCACTAAGTCTAGCCACGAAGGGCGTTGTGCTTTTTTTTCAAAACATCATGTCTGAGCAAGCATTTGCTTCTCTGAATACCCACTCACAGATTTTGTTTTTGTAAACACTGTTTGTTCCTATAACATCCCCCAACGGCACTAGGTTGATTGATTTCGCCGCTGCTCGCAATATGGTCATCAGTAGTACCAGGTTCCAGCATAAACGAATACACCAAGCCACATGGCTGTCTCCTGATCAAAGAACAAGAAACCAGATTGATCATGTCATGATCGACGGCAGACATAGCTCCACCGTTCTGGACGTGCGTACCCTTCGTGGTCCCAATATCGACTCGGACCATTATCTTGTTGCAGCCAAGATACGCACACGCCTCTGTGTAGCAAAGAAAGTGCGCACAGTAACGGAAGGAAAGTTTGACGTCGAGAAGCTGCGCACGACACAGACAGCTGACAATTTCTCCACTCGACTCTCACACCTGCTATCGGAGAGCAATCCTCGACCTAACGATGCAACCGAGCAATGGAAGCATATCTCTCACTCATTACGTACCGCCGCTGAGGCCACTATAGGGTTCCAGCGAGCCCGCAAAAACAACTGGTACGATGAGGAATGCAGCACTGCCTCGGACAAAAAGGACGCTGCCTACAGGGAGACGTTGCGAACGGGCGCAACCCGCAGTGTATGGCAACGCTATCGTGAGGCAAAGAAGGAAGAGAGACGCCTTTTCAGAAAAAAGAAACGTGAGGCCGAAAGGCGTGAGTGTGAGGAGCTTGAGATGCTGGCTGACAGGAATGATGCCCGAAAATTCTATGAAAAGATCCGGCGGATGACGGAAGGTTTTAAGACCGGGGCAAGTTCCTGTAAGGACAATAATGGCGACCTGGTAACCGACGTACAGAGTGTACTTAAATTATGGAGGGAGCACTTCTCCTCACTTCTAAATTGCGAGGGAGACGTCGAACCCGATACCCCAATCCCTGACGATGGAAAAGTCGTCCCACCACCTGACTATGATGAAGTGAGGATAGCTATATCCCGGCTCAAAAACAACAAAGCGCCTGGAAAAGACGGACTACCCGCCGAGCTGTTCAAACACGGAGGCGAAGAGCTGGTAAAAAGCATGCATCAGCTCTTATGCAGAATATGGTCAGACGAGTGCATGGCTCCAGATTGGAATTTAAGTGTGCTCTGCCCAATCCACAAGAAAGGCGATCCCGCTAACCGCACCAACTACCGCGGAATCAGCCTTCTTAATATCGCATATAAGGTTCTTTCTAGCGTATTGTGTGAAAGACTGAAGCCCATCGTAGACAAGCTGATTGGACCTTATCAGTGTGGCTTTAGACCTGGTAAGTCTACAATCGACCAGATTTTCACGATACGCCAAATCCTGGAGAAGACCCATGATAAAAGAATCGACACACACCATCTCTTTGTCGATTTCAAAGCCGCTTTTGACAGCGCAAAAAGGAGTTGCCTGTATGCCGCCATGTCTGAATTTGACTTCCCTGCAAAGCTTATACGGCTTTGCCAAATGACGTTGAGCAATACTAACAGCTCCGTCAGCAATACTAACAGCTTCAGACAGGGCGACTCCCTTTCGTGCGATTTCTTCAACCTGATGCTGGAGAAGATAATTCGAGCAGCAGAGCTAAACCGAATGGTACAATCTTTTACAAGAGCGTGCAATTGCTGGCGTATGCCGATGATATTGATATCATTGGCCTTAACAACCGCGCCGTAAGCGCTGCCTTCTCTGGACTGGATAAAGAAGCGAAAAAAGTGGGTCTTGCGGTCAACGAGGACAAGACGAAGTATTTGCTGTCATCAAAGAAAGAATCGGCGCACCTGCGCCTTGGCAGCCACGTCACTGTTGATAGTTACAAATTTGAAACTGTGAGGGACTTCGTCTATTTGGGAACCAGCATTAACACCGAAAATAATATCAGTCTAGAAATCCAACGGAGAATCACTCTTGCGAACAAGTGCTACTTTGGACTGAGTAGGCAATTGAGAAGTAAAGTCCTCTCTCGAAGAACAAAGATCGCGCTCTATAAGTCTCTCATCATACCTGTCCTGATGTATGGCTCAGATTCATGGACAATGTCAAGAGAAGATGAGATGGCCCTTGGAGTATTTGAGAGAAAAGTTCTCCGGAAGATTTATGGTCCTTCCCGTGATGCCGACGGCGAGTATCGAAGGAGATTTAACGATGAGCTGTACGAGCTTTACGCAGATCTGACCATAGTCCAGCGAATTAAAGCCCAAAGGCTCCGCTGGCTGGGTCACGTCATGCGAATGGACAAAGAAGCTCCAGCCCAGAAGGTTTTCCAATCGTCACCCGAATTCGGCAGCAGAGGAAGGGGGAGGCCTCGACTGAGATGGAAACAACAGGTGGAGGATGACTTGAACTCCCTTGGGGTTTCCAATTGGCGTCAGTTATCGCTAAAAAGGAATGACTGGCGTGCTTTGATAGGCGACGGCCAAAATCGCTTAGGCGGTTAAGCGCCAATAAATGATGATGATGATGTTTGTTCCTAAGCAATAACAACTGCAATGAATGCAAGCACAACAATGCAAGTGTATCTACATACACACATTACAGCGACTCTATAAAGTGAATGCGTGTTTAGCACTTGTAGTGGTGTGACTTTCTATTATAATTAATTTTTTTATAATTTTTGGTTTGTTGTCAGCACACCCTGCTCGGCGAGACCTATCGATACATATTTATATACCTTAGAATTGAGGTTATTGCAAAAAAGGGAGAAAACTTTTAAGCATTGCGCATTTATATATAATAGATACTTCTCTCTATCAACAAATATTACTGCCAAAAAGTCTCTCATCATACCTATCCTGATTTATGGTTGGTAATCGTGAATTCGTTCAGAGGAAGATGGGATGGTTCTTCGAGTATGGATTCGAACGAAAACTTTGAGTAAGATTTCCTCGAGATGACTATGGCGTTATCGAAATTCTTCCGAGAAGGGAGAGGCCTAATCCGAAATGGAAGAAAAAGAAAATTTGATTTCACGCACCTTCCAAACGGCGTTAGTTATTCCTCAAAGAAAATTATAGGGCGGTTAGATTCCTTACAGGGATAGCTGGAAATCGCTCATGTGCTGTACATTGTTCTTACATTAAGGTCGAACCTTGGGCCAAACTTATACAGTGGCTCACAGTCGAAATAAAACAAATTTGATTTTGTGAAGGCGTTATCATCCCAACTTGGCACTTAATATAAACCAAAAAAAAATATTTCTAGGTAGGGTTGCCACTTGGAGTTACAACTTAATCCCTTTCTATTTTTTTATTTTTTTTTATTTTACCTCGAAAACTAGTTCACTCATTTGGAAGAAATTACAGCTAATATGATACATTTTAAGCTCTTCTATCTAAGGGCCTAATTATGTATGACGAAGGATAGCTCAGACGAACGATTAGTCTGCTCAAAATATCCCCTACCCATCGCATTTTCTTTAAGTTTTGTTTTTTTATGTCAAAGAAAAGTCGAAAATATTAAAACTAATCTATGGAGCAGACGAATCGTTCTTCTGAGCTATCGTAATGAGGCCCTAAGTGTTGCCAGGGTTGCCAACAATTTCAAATTTTTTAAATTTAGAATTGTACATTGTGTTCAAAGATAAAGTATTTTACTTAGTCCTTCAATAAAAATGTTTCTATGAGGAGTTACCATCTAGGGTTGAACAAGTGTTGCCAGGGTTGCCACCTTTTCGAAATTTTTAAACTTTTTATTTTTATTTTTTTACTTTGTTGTATTTTTCTTAGTTCTTCAACAAAAAATATTTCTATGTGGATTTACCATATAGGGTTGCCTCCTAATCTTATTATCTATATTTCGACAGATCCGCTATTACCTCGAAAACTATTTCAATAGTATGGATGAAATTTTGAAACATTTTAAGCTCTTCTATAAAAGTGGTGCCATTTGGAAGCTTTTACACGGTTGCCACCTATTTAAAAAATTTAAAATTTAGAAAAGTACGACAATATTGTTGTCAAACGTAAAGTATTTTAGTTAGTTCTTCAACAAAAATATTTATAATCGAGTGTTTCCACCCAATCTTATCATTTACTTTTTGGCACATCCGCTCTTACCTCGAAAACTATTTCACTTATTTGGATGAAATTTTGAAACATTTTAAGCTCTGCTATATAAGTGTTGCCATTAAGAAGTTTTTACAGGGTTGCCACCTATTTCAAATTTTTAAAATTTAGAAAGGTAGAACCAATTGATGTCAAACCTAAAGTATTTTACTTGGTTCATCGACAAAAAATTTTCTATGTGGACTCCACATTGTGGAGTTACTTTTTAGGGATGCCACCTAATCTCATTTATTACTTTTTGGCACATCCGCTATTATCTCGAAAACGATGTGACTCCTATGGATGAACATTTGATCAGAGGTAGATTTCAAGTCCTTATGTCTAAGTGTTGCTACTAGGAAGTTTTTTCTAGGTTGCCACCTATTTAAAAAAATTTAAATTTATTAAGGTACGTACGTCGATATGGGTGCCAAGCAGAAGTATTTTACTTAGTTCTTCCACAAAAATATTGCTATGCCGATTGAAGATTTAGGGTTGCCACCTACTCTCATTAGATTTATTTTTTGGTGCAATCGCTATTATCTCCAAAACGATTTGACCAATTTGGATACATTTTTTAATATATTAAGTACTTATCGGGCAAAGCCTTCTACTAAGGTGTTCCCACTAGAAAGTTTTTACAGGGTTGCCTCCTATTGCATTTTTATTTTTAAATTGGGTTAGATATGCCGGTATGAGTTTCAATCGAAAGGAATTTGAGAGTCGTCATTCTCAAAAAAAATATTTGAAGGATGTTGCCACCTAATCCAATCTGTTATTATCTCAAAAACGCTTTAAATTTTGTGTGTATGTTTAATGCTAGAATTCAATCTCTCTTACATACGGATTATCACTTAAGGAGACTTTAAGGAGTTGCCACATATCTTCAAACAAAACAGCTCAAATGAGATACGCTAAAGTGGGTAACAAACGAATGGTATTTACGTCGTATTGCCAAAAAAAAATTCTATGTAGGATTTCCCCCATTTTTTGCCATATCCACCGTTATGTAAACTAAATGAATTGAATTTAAATATTTAAAATTTTTTTGTGTTTATCTTTAGAAGTGTAAAAAGTAGTCCTATTTTCTGTGTTAGTGACTGTACATTGTAATAGCTTATTTAAAGGCGTTAATATTCTTATACATATTCACTTTAGGCGCCTAAGCAAAGTGCGGTTAATTTATTAATTCCATTTCCGTTTTTTGTTAGTCACCGATAAACATCTCAAATCACAATAGCGCAAGTCAACACACTCTCTTTGAATGATAGATTACTTTGTTGACTTTTTCTTCAAATAGCAAAGAGCTGACATGCATACACACATACATGGAGCCGTGGATTTTGTCTGTTTACTTGAAATGACTTTTCAGATTTATTGTTTATAGAAGATAAATTAAAATATTTTTTTTTTTTGTGTGGTGCTCTTATTCAATTCTTTGTCACTTCTTTGCTTCAGAGATAAACGCGCGTCTGCATAAGTTGAAGCTCATTTATTCCTGCAGACATTTGAGTTTCCTGCCGTCGCCATTTTTGCTTAATTCACTTTGCATTTCTTAATCGTTTTTACAGACTTCCTTATTAGCATTTTTATGAGTGTGTGTGTGTGTGTTTCTCTTAATGAAAACATTTTTTTGCAAACAAGCAGACTGATATGTGTTTGTATGCGTGTTTGTGTTGTACATCAACTTTTAAGTTTTTTCTTTGGTTTCTTAAGTTAAATTTTGGTTTCTGTAATTTCCCTTTTGATGAATTTTTTTATTTTCCCTTACTTTGTCTGCCAAGTTGAAATTATTATAAATTTTACTGTCTTCACAAGTCTAACTTTTCCATTATATAAGAATTATTATTTTTTTTTTCTGTATGGGCTTGGTGTGCTCGTAAGTCGCGTATTAACTCTTTTCCTAGACTGCAGTAATGTTTTTGTTTTACTATTTGTGTGAAAATTTTAAAATTTAACCGGTTCAGAAATATTAAAATTTAATATTTTTAAACCAAAATAATGTCAGAAGCTTGGCATTCAAGGTAGAGTCACAAGCTGCTTACAACATTCTTAAATTGCATACCTAAGTGTGGCTACTCGGTGTGCTCCGTTGGGGTTGCCACCTATTTAATTTATTTGTAAGGAAATAAGAAAGGCCAATATACGTAGGTATCAGAGGAAAGCTGGATGTACCACATTATCCCCAAAAACAAAATCCACAAAACAAAATCCCCAAATCAAAAACCCCAAAATCAAAATCCCCAAAACCAAAATCCCCTAATTCAAAATCCCCAACATCAAAATTGTCAGATTTTGATCAGAACATACCAGTCATCTACTAGTCATGATATACTAGAAGTATATTAGTTGTAAAATACCAGTCCCATACAAGTTCAACCTGGACTAGTATGATTTCCACAAAATTAACTAGTCCCCTACTAGTCCAAAAAGGACTAGTATGAAATACACGAATCCCATACTAGTCGAAAAAGCATTGAACTTGGACTAGTGTGATTTCCACCAGAATTTTCATGACTTACCCTCTATTTTATCATTTGCCTTTAATTTCAGGTTTATTCTCAAGAAAGCAGCGACTATTTGTATTTACCCTATCACGAAAAAGCATCTGTGAATTATATGAGAAAAAAGAAGCCAACGAAACGAATGAATTTTGTATTGTTTAACTGGTATGATTTCATCCAGAAAAATCTATAATGTATACTAGTATGAAATGGATATTTCCTGACTTGTATGAGCTCTGTCAGAAAATCATAGTTGTATGCTAATATTTAAACCTTTCATGAAGATGAAATGGTATTATAACTTTGGCCCGATGTTTGTAAGTATGCGAAGAAGAAGACCCATCAATAAGTTACCGAAATGATCAGGATGACGAAGTGAGTTGATTTAGCCATGTCCGTCTGTCTGTTTAAACAGATAAACGGATTGGGGGGATCGAACAGAGAAAATCGTGACGCTTATTCATGAAAGGTATATAGGCTTCGGCACAGCCAAAGACAGCTTTCCTTACTTGTTTTCTGACTGGTTTGAGGTTTCACTGCAGCGTTGATAAAGGTTTGCTACATTGCTATTTACATTTTTTACAAACTGGGTGAGCTATGCTAATATGGGTATCAAGAGAAAGCTATTGCACGTCCTATTTAAAAAAAAAACTATACATTGGTACTGTTACCACCTAGTGTTGCCACTTAATGCCAATTACTTTATTTTTTGACACATCCGATACTATTTCGAAAACGACTTGTCTCATTTGGAATAACTTTTAAATATAGGCAAGATAATATATTTCAAGCTCTCCTATCTAGGTGTTACCATGGGCAAGTTGTTACAGGGTTGCCATGTTCTTGTTATTTTAACGAGGTATAGGCCCGCCTAAAAGTCAGACAGGTTCACCCCGAGTGTATTGCTCTTGACCGGGTCGATATAAGAAAACGGCCCGGGTCGTTTCGTCACGATGGGTACAGCACAAGTACTGGTACCGTTCTCGTAGAACCGGAAATACAAGAAACTAGCCATGTAGGTCATTAGCGTTACCCAGGGTGCACCAACGTGGAGGCGACCTACTCTTACACCCCTATTTATAGGATCGCTACCTGTTTACCTCGGACAGCGGATTTAAGTTGCCTAAGACCCCAACCCGTTGGCTCGACGGTCGTCCTGTACTACTTAATGTGCAGGGTCAATTGGCCGAACTAAGGACCATACATTGACTTTAGGGGAAGCTGGTCGGGCAGACACTTTTCTTTGGAGTGCTTTTCTAGTTAGAATCGAAGTTATAAGGGAAAATTAAAAGGGAGAGTTTGATTTTGAAAGCTTGATGTCTGCTCATTGTAGTGTGTTTCAAGCTTTAAATGCTCCGAGTCACCTCCACATTATCCGGAACTATATATTAAAAAAGCAACTTATGCATGTATGCAAATAGTTTTTGGAATCATGTCGAGACTTTTTCGGAATTATTGTTTCCGTCACCTTTCCCATATTGTTTTCGGGGCAATAACGGAACTTCTTCAAAATCATTTCAGAACCTATTTAACATCATTTCTGAACCTTTTCAGAACCATTTCCGAATTGTTTTCGGGCCATTTCGGGACTTCTTCTAAATCATTTCGTGATTTTTTTAGATCATTTCTAAACTTATTCGGGATCATTTATTGGGTTTTTCGTGATTGTTTTCGCGACCTTTCTTGATCATCTCAGTATGGTTTTCGGGCCTGGTATCGCACATTTCGAAATTGTCCTTTCCCGAATTGTTTTTGGAGCTATTTCGAAACTTATTTGAAACCATTTCGGAACTTTATCAAGATCATTTCTGAATTGCTTCGGGATCATTCGAGGATCACTGTTTTCGGGATCACTACACTTCTTTGGGATTGCTTTCGACTCCTAACTCAAAAAGTGTCCACCAGAATAGTTTTTATAGAAAAAGCAATACTAAACACAAAACAACAACGCAGTTTCTGTGAATTAAACAAGCGAAATTACAATATTTCAAACCAAAAGATATAAAAAATCTACTATACGAAATAACATTCGCGTCTATATATCTAAAGTCTTTGCCACAAACTACCAAAATCCACACAAAGTAAAGTTGCCGTAGAATGTGGCAATGTGAAATATGTAACTCAGCTGACTACGGCAACACACAATAGCATCAATAACCCGAAGAGTGGCGCCACAACGACTAGCTACATACGTCCTCAATGCATTCCAGACACACACTCACAATCCTCACATTTATAACTAAAGCCACCCCATTACTTTTGGCTCAGGCCAACCAGTCATCCACTTTGGCTAACCAATCGATGGAACAAAAGTGGCGAATCATTGGCGCCATTGTCTCATACTAAATTTCATACATAAATGGATAGCAATAATAGAAAAATAAAAATGATAAAAGTATAAACGCAATGCATTTAAGCAATTGAACAAAGTGCAATCTGATACATAGTCAAATAAAAAGTAACAACAACAAGGAGAAAGAAACTGTGAGCAAATACTGAAACATTGTCCATATGAGAGTAGTGACAAAAGTTCGAAGGTTTTTTGGTATTTAAAAAAAGTGAGCGTGGTTATTTAATGGTTACCAATACTAGAAACGCATATGAAAAAGATGAGGGTGGGGTGAACGGAAAGAAGGTTGTGGAGCTGAAACAGACCTGTTAATAATTGATTAGTAATCGGTAATGATTAGCATTTCATTGATTATTTTTTGAGAAGCCACCTAATGATTGATTACCAATTACTTTAACTTTTTAATGATTATTTTTTCAATTGATTAAAAAAAAAATCAAAAAAATTAAAAAAAAATCCAAAAAAATCAAAAATTCAAAAATAATCAAAAGCAATGATTACTTTTGATTTTTTTCCAGTACTGTTGTAGAAAAATATGTAAATACATAAATATTCACTTGCACAAACATACAAATGTATAGGTGAAGCAAGAAGTTCTTTTATATAAATGCATGTATTCATGCACATAAATATCCCTTTAGGAAAAATCTCGAGATCTTTCGTACTAGTTCTCATCAAGTGGTCGTACTACAACCTAAACAGAAGACTGGCGCTTTTGCACATTCAGTCTATTATTTTTAAAAAGGTATATGTAATATGGAATGATAATGATGATAAAATATTAATATGAAAAATATGGAATGTAGCGGTGTAATTTACAACTTGTTAATAGTACTGTACGATAGTAAATCAAATGTCAAATGCCCATAAATGACTACGTCGCCCAAGTCTCTTTTGGACATAGTTGGTATGCATATGTTTTAATTTGTGTAGCATACTTAGGCTACGCTCACACTGCAACCGACTTTTTCATCCGGTCTCATCAGAGAAATTCGAACGCGGCCAAAGTTTGTTTACATTCGGGTGAAATCGGATGAAATCGAGGAGCTCATTTAAAACACATGTGTGTGGATGTGTGATTGTTTCCGGACAGCCGAAGTCGGTTGCAGTGTGAGCCTAGCCTTATAAGTGTTCAAATAGGGTATCAAACGAGAAATGTCCGACACTAAGCGTTTACATATAAAAAGACAAATTACACTAGTTTACAGACAGACCGACAAAAATTCTAAAAATGGTTGATTTGGACCTTATTGGCTTAGTAATGACTAATACTATGAATATTTTTTTGAATATCTACAATACTCAAATATCGACCTTGTACAACTCTATTAAAAGTAGAGATGTTGAAAGTTACAAAAAATCGCCAAAAATACAGTTTTTCCTAGATCTTGGTAATATTACGCTTAAAGTGTTTGCAATTATACACACTAATTTTCGAAAAAATAAACAGTTCTGATTTTAACAACTTCGCATGAAAAAAACATTTTTAAAATCAATTTTTTTTTTTTTCAAAAATCGTAAAAATTCGAGAAAATTTCGACTTTGGCCATCTATTGCTCAGCGATGTTTTGACCCACTCTTACATTTTATAAGTCGTTAGAAGCGTATTTTAATTTCCTTTCGAACGAGGTATCGCGTAGCTCCATCGCTTTTGCAACATTGGCAAAAAGAAATTTTGAATAAAGTGATACCTGAATAAACACAAAATTACCGATATCTCGAAAACCTACCCATACAAAAAATTTAAAAAATATGTATTGTGCTTGGCGTATCAGTGCCAATTCACCCATATACATGAATATCTTGGTATTTTTTCAAATTACTTATTTGTAAACTAGTGTTATCATCACTCCAACCAATATAACCATTAAACCTGGCATTTTTTCTCATATGTACATATACTTAGCGATCAAGGTTCATTCTAGAAATCCATGAGCCCCAAAGTGTAAGTAGGTGTATATATTTGCATACAAAGATACACAGATGTTTACACTTTTAACAACAAAACTTTAAAATAATCAAAAAAAATCCAAAAAAATCCAAAAAATAAAAAAAATAAAAAAAAAATAAAAAAAATAAAAAAAATTAAAAAAAATCAAGAAAAAATCAAAAAAATCAAAAATAATCAAAAAAGCCGTTTTTGATTACTTTTGATTATTTTGGGTTTTTTTGATTTTTTCTTGATTTTTTAATTTTTTTTTTATTTTTTTTTGAATTTTTTCTGATTTTTTCTAATCGTAATCAATTAGTAATTGCTTTTTCTTGAAAGCAATTAAAATAATCATTACTAATTAAAAAAAACCTTCCAATCAATCAATTACTAATTACTAATCAAAATTAACAGCTCTGAGCTGAAATAAGGAAGGCGAGTCACATTTTAAAAATGAAAACAAGTTAACGTTTGGGCAGGACAATGTCTGCCGGGCCTGTTAGTTATTCAATAAAATTTGAGAGACCAGTGAAATGTTACTGATGAAGATTTTGGGCAATTTCGGAATTAATTAAAATTAAGTGAGGTTACTTCACTCAAGTTTTAATGGCTGGTTTGGATCATGATAAGACAAAATACAGCTTTTGTCGGAGCTACTTGATATTATTCGGGTCCATGTAGAGACCATTGCGGGAACACTTTGAAACTTATCCCTATCCCTATCCCTGGTTGTTGTTTTTGTGTTAAATATGCGAACTTTCGTTGGTCCTCTCGCACATAAAACGATGCTGCTGCTTTACCAGACGTAGCCGGCAAGCACTCATCTGATAACTGGGTTACAATATTCTAAAACATCACAAGCAGCAATAACAAAGAAAATATTAGTCTGTAAGTGAGAATGAGCGAAAAAAAAAAATAAATATAAAATTGGCGACAAAAATGAAAACAACCCCAATTGATGACGAATTCAAAATATCCCACTGCTTATATTCCATACTTAGAACGGTTTTTTCAATACAATCTTGTTGACTCCACAATGTCTGCTGGCATTTTACGAGTTGACCTTTTTTCTCCCCCTTTTTTGTCTTATCTACTCGTTTTGCTCTTTTCTCGTCTAAGTACTATTTTGCCGCAATTTCGACGTTGATAAATTTTTATTATTTGCTACAATGTTGTTTGTATTATTGTCACAATGGAGGGTGCCGGTTTCTTTCGACATTCATTCATTGGAGTCGCATCATTTCCTCCTTTTTGCAGTCAGTTAGTCGCCAATTTAATAGCATATTTCTCATTTCTCGGTGGAGGAGTCCACGTTTCGATAGGGTATACAAATTTGTGGACTTTATCAACAGTTCCTTAATTTGATAGGTATGTTAGTCAAAATATCCCAACTGATGATTTGCAGAGAAAGGGTACACCTCGGAAAAGGTGGTCGAACAACGTCACCGTTATAGAAAAGAAGGAAGGCGATTTGAGAAAGACTTCATCCCCATTAGTGTCCCAGTTATCGCAAAAATGGGATGACTGAGGTACTTTGTTAAACTCGGACCCCCATTCCTTGGTATGCAAGGAATGTCGTTATTCCATCACTGCCTTTCAGCATAACTGCATTAAGCGTCATCACAATCAAATCATCGCCGACATCGCTATGATGCGGTATTGCATGGTCCGGCA
>CAXKVI010000069.1:55000-77500 GCA_964058755.1 Campiglossa producta | reverse complement strand
AACAACAACGAATACATACATACATATGCAAATGTCAATTACTATCGCGAACATGAACTGAAAGCAATTGATGTTCGTAAAGCGGTGAAGCATTGCATTTAATTTCGAACACACAAAATATATACAAGCAATTATTTGCATGCAGATTTATTTTTTATATTTGACAATTTTATACATACATATGTACATATGTATGTACATGTATACAATTTGTCATATCTATTGCACTAAACTTTATTAATGACTTTTTAAAGCACTACAAAATGCACATAGTTAGCGTTTAACATTTTGGAAAAACACACGAATTGGCTATTGTGTTTGTCCAATACAAATAGTAATAAAAAAATGCTTTGAAAAAATATTCAAAAAGTAAATAACAAGTTTAACTTCCTGTTGGAAAAAAAAAATGTTACAAAAAGCAGGTTGTTTGCGCTTGTAAATATTGAAACAATAGGTCAAAGCATGGCAAATAGGGGGTTTTGTTAGTTTTCACCTGTCCGCAACTATAGAATTTTGTGCGAGTCCCTATTTATCACAAATCTTGTATGTTTGAAATTGCATTTTTATTTATTTTGGCTCTAGTTATTTATTGAAAAATGTTTCACACATACGCTTCTTAATATATGTACAAATAATGTAGCTAGGTCCATTATAGAAAATCTTATCTTATATATAAATGCGCTATGTTCAAAAGTTTTCTCCCTTTTTGCAATAACTACAATTCTAAGGTACATAAAAAAAGGTCTCCCCGAGCAGGGTGTGCGACAACAAACCAAAAATTAATAAAAATTAATTATAATGAAAAAAAATTAAATAGAATGAAATGCTAAATAGCATTCACCTTATAGAGCCGCTGTTATGTATGTATGTAGGTATGACCACTTGCATTGTTGTGTTTGCATTCATTGCAGTTGGGGAGAGCCCGAGTGTGAGAACGAGAGTTGTTTTGTTAGAAGCAATAATAAAAATGAGCCATCCCGTCAACTTTATTGAGCGTAGGTACGAACAGTGTTTACAAAAACAAAATCTGTGAGTGGGTATTCAGAGAAGGAAATGCTTGCTCTGACTTGATGTTTTGAAGAAAAAATAAACACAAATCATGCATTCGTGGCTAGACTTTGTAAAATAAAATGAAACGGAAAGTTAATAAAATTATAAAAAAAGTAATAAAAAATATAGAAGTGTTTGAAAGTAAAGAAAGAAGTTTGTAGCAAATGAAAGGAAAGAAAAAAAATAAAAAAAAAGATCAAAATAAAATAAATAAAAGTATAATATAAAGGAAATAATGGAAAAGGAAAGGAATGGAAAAAGGTAAATTAAGGCATGGAAAAAAGAGAGAAAAATCAAAGGCAAGTAAAGTAGGGGAAAGGAAAAAAAAAGAGAGGGAAGGAAAGGAAATGTAATGTAAGTAAAGGAATAGAAAAGAGAGATAAATAGAGAAAGACAAAGAAAGGGGGGAAGAAAAGAAAGAGAAAGGAGCGAAATGGAAGGTATGGAAAATAAATGAAGAATAAAGGAAAGAAAGGAAAGGAAAGGAAAGGAAAGGAAAGGAAAGGAAAGGAAAGGAAAGGAAAGGAAAGGAAAGGAAAGGAAAGGAAAGGAAAGGAAAGGAAAGGAAAGGAAAGGAAAGGAAAGGAAAGGAAAGGAAAGGAAAGGAAAGGAAAGGAAAGGAAATTAAGGGAAATAAAAATAAAAGAAAAAAAAGGAATGTAATGGAAATGAAATGGCAGGCAAGAAAATGAAAGAAAGAAAATGAACAGAAAATAACAGAAAAGAAAGAAAGAAAGAAAGGAAATAAAATGAAATTAAGAGAGAGAAAGAAAAGGAAAAGAAAGGAAATGGAAGAAAAGGAAAGAAAAGGGAAGGGAAAGGAAAGGGAAGGAAAAAAGCAAAAGGAAGGAAATCAGATGAAAGGACGGGAAAGGAAAGTAGAGAAAAGGATAGAAAGAAAGACGTATAAAGACGAACTAGAATAAAAAATTATCAATCTATATTATTGAATAATGTAAAGAGGAGGAAAAAAAACAAAAAGAATAGGAATGTATGGAAATGAAAATTATAAAAAATAAGGAAATTAGGGGAAAATTTAAGAAATAGGAAAAAGGCAGGGAAATAAAGAAAAGGTTTGTGGTTGAATTTCAATAACCGGGCAAACTCTAGTAATTTTAAATGAGCTAAACTTGACCGATTTGGATACAATTTTGTATATAGATAGTATGATTGATTCTAAGACTATCCATTGCTACTTGGGACGTTTTACCGGGTTGCCACCTATCTCAATTTTTTTTTTAATTTTGTAGCAAGATATGCCAATATGGATATCAAATGAAAGGTATTTGCAGCGACATACCTACTAAAATATTTTCAAGTAGGGTTGCCAACTAAGGTTGCCGCCTTACCGCAGGATATTTGTATATTTGTAAATCTGGCACTATCTCGGGAACAGCTTGACCGATTTGGATGAAATTTGGCATATAGATAGTATGATTGATTCTGAGACTATCCACTTGAGGGATGTCACCCCAGGGTTGCCACCTATCTCAATTTTTTTAAATTATGGAGCTAGAAATGCCAAGGTATCAAATGAAAGCTATTTTCGCCGACATACCAACTAAAATATTTTGAAGCAGGGTTGCCACCCAGGGTAACCTTTTCACCGAATTTTTTTGTAATGTATTTTTTGGGATCATATTTGAATTAATTTTGGGGATATTTTGAGATCGTTTTGAGTTCAATTTTGGATTAATTTGGGACAATTTTGTGGTCATTTTCGGATAATTTTAAGTACATTTAAGGCTGTTTTTGGGCTCATTTGGGAATTAAATTTGGACAATTTTGTTATCATTTTAGGGTAATTTTTAAGTCATTTTGGGATCATTTTGAGATCATTTTTGGGTCGTTTTGGATTCAATTTCGTATCATTTTGGGCATATTTAAGGGTCTTTTTAGGATCATTTTAGGATCATTTTGGGCACATTTTAGGGTCATTTTGGGATCATTTTGGGTAAGTAAAGTTAGCGCTAAATTGATTGCATCGAGCAAGCTCGGTCACCCAGTTACTAAATGTCAACTTATCCATGCTCAATTCAGTTTTGCGTTTTCTCATTTTGAACTTACATTGCGGACACCTAGATCTAAAGGAAGCTAATTCAAAAATCTTAAATTTAAGCTATGCATACTACCGCGCTCTCCCATTTAATACCCACAAATCTGTATACTCGATTAACCAATAGATGCACTGCTCACCGAGAAAAAAGCCATTGCTACCTAGATGGGGTCACTCTCAATCCGTTCGTGATATGGAGTAAAAAACCTGAGCAGGTGCTCAAATTTATAAAGAGTTTCCGCATACAGCAATAAGCTGAAAGGTCACACAATAGATCGTATAAATGGTCGCGGTGTAATAATAATAATTATAACAAACAGACAAACATACAAGCGTGGTAAAAATAAGGTTTGTTTATTGAGCTGCTCTAGTTTACGCCAGATTGAGATATTTCACAAAATTGTGTTTAATGAACACTTTTCTTGCTCTAGGTTGCTCTATCTTTTGTTTCATGAGTATTCTCAAAACAAAACTACAGTAATCCACATCACAAATATCTGCTCTAGCTTATTTTGTGGAGTAAGTTAGAGCAGAGAAGCAATTGCCAGTCAAGAAAAAATAAATTTTTGAAAACTTCAAAAAAAAAACTTGCTTGCAAGAAAAGCAACATTTTAGTATACGTGTATTTGCATCAATTTTGAGGATTTAAACAAAGCAACAAAATAAATAGAAACTATCGAGATTCAAGTGTTTCATGGCATTTCTGCTCTGAGTTGCTCTATTTCTATTTTGACAGCTTCCCTGCTCTGCTCTAACCTGTTCTGAACCTTTTTTTTGTTCAATAAACAGACCTATAATAATAATAATAATGGTAGCAGTAGCCAGTTTTTCGGGTTTTTTGAACATTTTGATCTAGGTATGCGATTTCTCAATTTGAATACATATATGCACTCTCATTTTAATTTACTCTTTCTTAAAATAATGTTACATGTTCTCTCGTTATAAATTACATATTCTAATTTTGGCCTTGAAAAAGTGTAGTGCAATTTTTTTGATTTAATGAGGGGTTATCACATTTTGAAATTTAAAAAAAAATACATTTTTTGTTCACATACAACCGATAAATAGTTACGTACTTTAATTCAATTTAAGCGCTCATATAATATTCCACAAAAAAATCAGGTTAAACAAAATTTACACAACTGAGTACACCACGTCGTATGAGTCATAAAAATAGTTGTAAACAACATAGAAGTTGAATAATATATACCCTAATGGCAGCTTTATCAACAGCTTATCTATAAAAGTTCTAATTTTTTTAGGCTGAGGGCAAAGTGGCTGCTATAATCTAGCGCTCTGATAACATTTTAAATTGTCCATGAGCAATAAGGTTCATATCATTCTATATTTACATTATACATTTCATAGCTTCTCGCTTTCACTCTGTCATCAAACTTAGATGGGAGAGTTAATAACACTGAATAGTTGACGAAACCTGAAACATTTGGGTATAAAAAAACCGAATCACAAATAAAGCAACCTGAATCATCGCTGGGTGCACCACGGCGTATGAGCAACAAAAATTCTCTGCACTGACACATAACTATCATCAGCGTCATCATTATCATCAATGGCTTTAGGGCGAAAAATGTATGCATTCCGTCACACATTCATAAAAGCCTAGCTTTACAATGCAATTCAAACGTTTTGCTTATTTAATTCTATTTTGTTGTTGCAAAATGGAGTCGATTGTAAAACCAAATATTTACACAGATTTTATGAAAATTCAAGTGAATGTAATTCATAGCGCAAAGCCAATAAAAACGTTTTTTTGTGGCTTGTTTGATATGCACACTGGATTGTTTGTGCGTGTGTGTATGTGTGTAAAATTATACATGCATACATAGTTATTTGCTTTACGCTTCAGTTGTCAATTTACGTAATCTATTCTGTTCTCTTTTTTTACGTGGATTTTAAATTGTTTCTTTTTTTCATAATTTGAACTAAAAATCAAAGAGAGATTTATATTTTATAATAATTCGGTACATAAAAACTGACATTGAATATGTTAATAAAAATGTTTACATACTCCGGAATGAACGGAAAGCAGCTGCAGCGATTAAGTCAATTTGAAATTTGAACGATTAAAGCGACATCTGTTGCTAAGAAGAGCGCAAAATATTGCTCAATTAATTGAATCGAGGTTTTTAATGCCTATCACTGCAGTGAATCTGCCTCAGTTAAACTAGAAAGGAAAAATCAAAAACAATTTAATGATAAACTCGATTTACTTAAATATTGATTCATAATACAATAGCTGCTAGGCTAAGATAACTATTCATTTTTATTTTTTTTTTATTAGTATTTAATTTACAGATTTCAAATTTCGAATGTAGATAGTATGATTGAGACTATGAGACTATCCACTTGGGGGTTGCCACTTGGGGGATGTACAGGGTTGCCACCTATTCTAAATTATGGAGTTTGATATGCCAATGTGGGTATCAAATGAAAGGTATTTTCAGAGACATGTCAACTAAAATATTTGCAAGTAGGGTTGTCACCTTACCGCAGTATACTTGTATATCCGATAGTATCTCGAGAATCGCTTGACCGATTGGGATGAAATTTGGCATAGGGATATTATAACTGATTCTAAGACTATCCACTTGCGGGTTTCCACTTGAAGGGTTCACATAGTTACCACCTAACTCAATTATAGAGCAAGATATGCCAATATGGGTATCAAATGAAATTTTTTTTTTCGGCGACATACCAACTAAAATATTTTCAAATAGGGTTGCCACCTTATCGAAGTATATTTGTATATCCGGTACTATCTCGGGAACAGCTTGGCTGGTTTGGATGAAATTTGGCATACCTGTAGATAGTATGATTGCTTCTAAGGCTATCCACTTGGGGGGTATACAGGGTTGCCACCTATCTAAATTTTTTTAAATTATGGAGCTGGCTATGCCAATATGGGTATCAAATGAAAGATATTTTTGCCGACATACCAACTAAATTATTTTCAAGCAGGGTTTTCGTCCAGGGTTACCATTTTACCGTATTGTATTTATACTGTATATTTTTGGCATCATATTTGGATCATTTAGGGGTCACTTTGGGATAATTTTGGGGCTATTTTGAGATCATTTTGGTATCATTTTTGGAACACTTTGGCATATGTTTGGGATCATTTTTGGGTCATTTGGTTTCAATTTTGGATCATTTTGGGAACATTTGAGCTTCTTTTTGGGGTCGTTTTGGGATTATTTTGGGATTATTTTAGGGGCATTTTTGGATAATTTATGGATCATTTTGGGGTCGTTTTCGGATCATTTTGGGTAAATTTAAGGCTCTTTTTGGTGTTATTATGGAATCATTTTGGGGCCATTTTGGAATCATTTTTGGATCATTTTGGGATAATTTTAGGGTCATTTTGGGTTAATTTTGAGATTTTTTTTAGCTCGTTTTGGGTTCAATTTCGGATCATTTTTGGAATATTTAAGGGTCTTTTTCATGTCGTTTTGGGATCATTTTAGGATTATTTTGGGATTAATTTAGGGTCATTTTGGGATCGTTTTGGATAAGTAAATTTAACGCCAAACTAATTGCACCAAGCAAGCTCGGTCACCCAGGTATTTAAGACTTATATAAGCTAACAAAAATTATATTTCATGAATGTAACGTTCATTACTTGGGATGGACTAAAAGTTGCTACAGCGTTCTACACCTTCTAGCTCTAATAAAATGGAAGTTTGGTATATTTTCTATCGATTTCTGAAAAAAATGTTTGCCCATATTAGCCCCCCTTGATTTAATGACGAAAAGTCACTTCAAATTTTCATAAAAGTGACATGACGTATACGTAATATTTTTTGTTAACGAATATGTAGACATAGAGAAACAAATATTTGATACTGCAATACTACTTATTGGAATGCTGAAGAAGAACGAAATAATGATCACAGGCAGAATAGGTTTGTGCCTTCCAGGAAAAATAATAGGATTTCTAGCAATACAGATGTTATTAATAGACTGCTGGCAAGTTCTGACCAACAAAAAGTCTATGGAATTGGATCCTGTTGTCAACTGACGGATTTTGACAATTTTTGGCACAATCAATAGCTATTATTAGGGTAACTTATGTGCCAAGTTCGATGAAGATGACTTGATTTTTCGAACTAAAACTAAATTTGGTATTTAAACATTTGTTCTAGGTTCCAGGGGTGTGCCCTTAGAGGTTGTCTGGTTTCAAAAATATTTGGAACTGTCAATAATTTTTAAGCGAGTAACTTATACACCAAGTTCCATGAAGATAACTTTCCCATTTCCCGATGTCCTAGGCTGGAACTGGTACGAAATTCGGCAGTTTGGATCTAGTTCGTTTATTGGCACTATTTCTATAGTTCTGAATATAAATTACATACAAAAACTTAAATTCAAATACGAATCCAAATGCCTTTTAATGACTCCTCAAACGCTGGTTTTGAGCTAGTGAAAATTTAATCACTAACGTAGTAGTTCTTATTGGCCACTTTATATCTAGTTCTGAACCTGAAATTTGTTCACTAGTGCATGAGTTCCCTGCAGCATAATGACCGATTTAGCAATTACTTTTAACTTTCGATTTAATACTTAAATATAAATCATTTAAATAAGTGCCTTGCAACTATTAGTTATATTCAATTGCCAATCAAGCAAAATATTTTCTTTTAACTGCTTTAATCCATCTAATTGATTGAAATTTAACAAATAACTAATATCTACCTACATACATATGTTTATTTATCAAAGAGCTTTATCGTGTAAATGTATGTAATTCTTAATCAACTCACTTTAATAACATGTGATATTTGTATTTGTTCTAATATATTTTGAAACAGATAATTAAAATAAGTTAGCTAAATTCAGTACTTTCATGTTTATATTGCAGGAATCAAAGCCAGCTGGGAGGAGTGGTGGACATATGATGGAATTTCCGGTAAGTTCAACTAACTATAGACATTAAATGCATATTCAATTTAGTTTTTCGTTTGTTATTTTTTTTTCTTTTCAACGAGAATAAATATTTTGAGTGTTTTAATGAGAATAATTATATATAGAAATCGTTCGTTGTATAAATGTATGACATTATGGTCAAAACAAATTCGTTAAATTAGTTTGAACTGATGCTAATGACGCTAATGTGATTGGCTTTGTATTGATGTGGTTTGAATGGCAACTCACCTTAACGAACTATTCACTTTTTTTATATCCAGCGTACCAGTACTAGTACAAGTGTATTATAATTTCGTCCACATACATAACTGTACTACGTAATGGTACAAAATAATCGAGATAGATATAAATTTCCATATATGAAAGTTTTTGGGTTGAAAAAAGGAGTTGATTAAGGCACGTCCGTCCGTCGGTCCGGGTACACGACAACTTGAGTAAAAATTGAGATATTTGCATGAAACTTTTGAAGTTAACTTCTTAGGCGGCGATATGATTGAGAGTAAAATTTGAGAAAATGGATGACGATGAAACGGAAGTTATGGCACGGAAATAGAAATTGTACCCGACTTTCAGACGTACATATGTTGCAGACTTTCAGGCGTAGGCGTTTTTCTTATACCTCGAGAACCGCTCAACCGATTTGCTGAAATTTGGCATTATAGATAGTATGATTCATTCTAAGATTATATGCGTGGGTGTTGCCACCTGGGGCAGTTCACAGGGTTACCACTTATCTCAATTTTTTTTTAATATTGAGCAAGATATGCCAATATTGGTATCAAAGGTATTTTTGACCGTACTCCAAATATGTAAATCTCAAGCAGGGTTGCCACCTTGGTTTGCCACCTAACCGTTTTTTATTTTTTTTATTTATATCTCGGGAGCCGCTTGACCGATGTGGATAAAGTTTGGCATTATAGATAGTATGATTCATTCTAAGATTATATGCGTGGGTGTTGCCACTTGGAGCGGTTCACAGGGTTGCCACCTAGGGTTGCCACCTATCTATTTTTTTTTTTTAATATTGAGCAATATATGCCAATATGGGTATCAAATGAAAGGTATTTTCGGTCGCATTTCAGATATGACAATTTCTAGCAGGTTTGCCAGCTAGGGTTTCCCTCAAACCATATTTTATTTATTTTTCCTTATATCTCGGGAACCGCTTTGCCGTTTTGTATTAAATTTGGCATTATTAGTAGTATGATTCATTCTAAGACTGGTGGTTGCCACTTGGGGCGGTTCAAAAGGTTGCCACCTATCTAATTTTTTTGTTTAATATTGAGCAAGATATGCCTATACGGCTATCAAGTGAAAGGTATTTGCGACCGTGTTCCAAATATTTCAATTTCAAGCAGGCTTGCCATCTACTCGTCCTATCTTTCTTCGTACAACTCTCTTTCCTATCTCCCTCCCTTTTGCTCGTCATTGCCCGCATTCCTTCTACCACGCCCCTCTTCCTCTATATCCCATTGGTATTGGCCCCTGTTAGTTTAGGCCTAATTCTACCCATGTACCAAATTTTAAGGAAGTAAGATATTGTGAATCCAAACCATTCTCGAATATATCTTATTCATATTTCGTTATTTCTGAACTTAAGAAATTAACTTCTTTCACGTGTACAGGTTACTTTCTAGCCATGGTAGGTTGCTATTGAAAATTGGAAAAATCGGATGATAACCATGGCCCCTTTCTCGATATCGAAAATTTCGAAAATCACATAAATTTACATATCTCGGTAGCTGAAATGGCTAACGCACACCTTTAAGGGAGGCATTTTTAAAAATTCGACTGGTCATAACTTTAAAACTGATGTCGTTGAAAGTATAATTGATAAATTTCGATAAAATCGCCCTCCAACCACGCCAACTCTCGATATCGAAAATTTCGAAGATCACATAAATTGATATTATTCGGTAACGGAAATGACTAAAATGATATACATAATTTGGTGGGATGGACCGTATGGCCATTCTATCATGATATTGTTATACATTTTTAAAAGCAGGCGTGGCACCGCCCACTTTTGAGGGAGACACGTTATCATTTCATTTTTTTCACGTTATCATTTCATAGAACGAGAATTAATTTTTTTTGCATAGTATACTTCAAAGTATCCTCTTTGAAAATTTCGAAAAAAAAAACATTTTTCACATGACAAGAAAAAAATGAATTTTTTAAGTTTACATAAATTTTGACGTTTTGTGCTATATAGTTTCGAATATCAGTTTTAAAGGGTAGAGGAGTTAAATGATTTACATGCATACATATGTAGATATAAATATTACTTAGATATCGATTTCCTGCCACAAAGGCACATTTGCACTTTCCAACATATCAATCAACGTCTTTCCATATCGACAGTTATTAACGCTTGTCAAAATGATACATAGATGTAAATGCGATGAAAAAAACTGCAAACTATTTTTATTTTTTATTCTGTTTCCATTTTCTATTCAAATCATTTTGATGTGTGGTATATATGTACATACGATGGCATCCACTTCTGCTTCAGAATAACACCGAATTTAAAAAACTGCTTTACAATAAAATATACTTTAATTTTTGTATAAGCTACATTTACACTGCACCAAATGCGTCACTTTTGGCCAAGTTTTTTCGAGACCCTTCATCCGCAGATTGAATTTAATCACCAAATTAAGTCCGTCAAATTAAATTAAATTCGTGTAATTTGGCAAACAAATTCTTTCTTCGAACAAACATTATCGAAATAACTTCGCCAAAACCGACGCATTTGGTGCAGTGTAAATGTATCATAAAAGTACACAGAGCCAACAATGCCTAATAAAATAGAACAAAAGTCATATGATATCTCTATAGATTTTCTTCAAGAAGAAGTTCTTTTTAAATTTGAAGAGAAAATCTTATTAATGTTTTCAAAGGGAAATCTTGCAAAAAACAAACCGATTTCTTAGGGTTCCTAACAAGAAGATTCGACTTATTAATGTTTTCAAAATGAAATCACATATTATTGAGACGATCTTCTTTTTAATATTTCAAATAAAAAAAATAAAAGTTATATTTCAGAGTTCTTATATTGTCTTCGAGAACTTCAGATTATCAGTTACGATTCAGTTTTAGATTTCTCTTGTATTGCCTTTACCTTCTTATGTTGCCTTTTTATATTTCCTTCAAGCCATCTCTCCGCACTCTTCCTTACATTGCTTCCACACTTGCCATATTGCCTCCACCGCGAATCGAACTAACCACATATTGAATGCTGAACACAGGAGCTTACCATCGAGCCATCGGGTACTTCTGCTTCTCAGCGTATAATTCTTCTACATGATGTCTGCTGATGATGATGCAAGATTTCCCTTTGAAAATATTAATAAGTCAAGTCTTCTTGTTCGGAACCCTAAGATCATCCTATTAAAAAGAACCCTAAGAAATCATTGTGGACATGTGTTAATATACATAAGTAAAAGTACCTGGGTGACCGATCTTGCTCAGTGCTATCAATTTAGCGCTAACTTTACTTACTCAAAATGATCCCAAAATGACCCTAAAATAATCCTAAAATGATCCCAAAAAGACCCTTAAATGTGCCCGAAATTATCCGAAATTTAACTCCAAAACGACCCAAAAATGATCCAGAAATGATTCCCAAAAGCACCCTTATATGTACCCAAAACGTTCCGAAAATTACCCCAAAATTATAGAAAAACAAGTAAGGAAAGCTGTCTTCGGCTGTGCCGAAGGCTAAATACCTTTCATGAATAAGCGTCACGATTTTCACTGTTTGATCCCCAGTACAGCCTGTGTGAATTTAACTTTAGCTCATACCGAAATTATCGGAGCTATCGATTATATGGGGACGATGTGTTATATTGGTCCAATCTCATTGATTTTTAACATCGACATTCCACATTCTAAAATAGCAACATTTACGAAATTTCACGTTCCTACCGATATAATTACAGGAGTTATCTACCAAAATCCGTTTATCGGAACAATCGATTGTATGGGGGCTATGTGAAATATTTATCCAATCTCGATGATTTTCAACATCGATATTTTACATATAAAAATAGCGATGCTTCCAAAATTTCGCGTTCCTATGTGTTTAATTACAGGACTTATAGCCCAAAATCCGCTTATCGGAATAATCGATTGTATGGGAGCTATATGTAATATTGGTCCGATCTTGCTGGTTCCGACAAATGATTCCTATATTGGAAAATGATGGCCGCATACCAAATTTCAGCCAAATGTCTCAAAAACTGAGGAACTAGTTTGCGTTCAAACAGACAGACAGACAGACAGACAGACGGACAGACGGACATTTCTAAACTCATCTCGTCATCCTGATCATTTCGGTATACTTATTGATGGGTCTATCTCTTCTTTTTCTCATATTTACAAACATCGGACCAGAGTTATAATACCATTTCATGTTCATGAAAGGTATAATGATCCCAAAATAATCCTAAAATAATCCCAAAACGACCCCAAATTTCCTTCAAATGTTCCCAAAACGACCCAAAAACTATCGAAAAATGATCCCGAAATGATCCCAAAATGATCCGAAAATGACACCAAAATTGTCCCAAATTATTCCAAACTTGAACCCAAAATGATCTAAAAATAGCCCCAAAATTATCCCAAAGTGACCCCTAAACGATCTCAAAATGATCCCAAAATAATCCAAATATGATCCCAAAAATATACCTACAATACAAGTAAGTTAGTTGGTATGTTGGCGAAAATACCTTTCATTTGACACCCATATTGGCATATCTAGCTCCATAAATAAATAAAAAATTAAATAGGTGGCAACCCTGTAAACCACCCCAAGTGACAACCCCAAAGTGTATAGTCTTAGAATCAATCATAATATCTATGTGCCAAATTTCATCCCAATCGGTCCAGCGGTTCTCGAGATTGTACCAGACCTACAAATATACAAATATACAAGTATACAAGTTTAGCTCGTTTTAAGTTATTAGATTGAGAAGATATGCCAATGGGTATCAAATGAAATTTTTTTTTCGGCGACATAACAACTGAAATATTTTCAAGTAGAGTTGCTACCTGGGTTGCCACCTTATCGCAGTATATTTGTATATCCGGTACTATCTCGAGAATCGCTTGACGGATTTCGATGAAATTTGGCACAGAGATAGTATGGGATTTCTAAGAGTATACACTTGGGAGTTGCCACTTGGAGCAGTTTACAGGGTTGCCACCTATCTAAATTTGTTTTAAATTATGGTGCAAGATATGCCAATATGGGTATCAATTGAAAGATATTTTCGGCGACATACCAACTAAAACATTTTGAAGGAGGGTTGCCGCCTAGGTTTACTATTTGACTGTATCGTATTTGTATATTTTGGGGTTATTTTGGGATCATGGTTGGATTATTTTAGGACCATTTTGGCAACATTTAAAAGTAATCTTGGGATAATTTTGCGTTCATTTAGGGGTCTTTTTGAGATCATTTTGTTATAATTTTGGGATCAATTTGGGATTCTTTATGGATAATTTTGGGGTCATTTTAGAATCATTTTGGAGTTATTATGGAATCATTTTGAGGTAATTTTAGGGTTAGTTTGTAATAATTTTGGGGTCATTTTGGGATCGTTTTGGGAACATTATGGAGTCATTTTGGACCGGTTGACCGATTTCGATGAAATTTGGAATGGAGATGCTTGATTTGAAGACTGTCCACTTGGGTGCTGCCACTTGGGGTGATTTACAGGGTTGCCATCTATCTAATCTTTTCTTAAATATTGAGCAAGGAATGCCAGTATGAGTGTCAAATCAAAGGTACCTTCAGACACCGATTTGGATAAAATTCTGTTTGTGGATAGTTGTTATACTTCATCCTCAGATTTTCTACTTGGATTTCTACTCGGTCGCCCACGTGCTAATTATTTTTTAGTAAAAACATATATTTGTACAAAAGTTTTATTTTCATGAAGCTTACATTTTTTTCGCATAGTTAAATCTTTATCAAAGTGAAAAAGTTGATCTGGCTAGGAATAAAAATATATTTTTAAGAAAATTCCAAGCGCAAACTTGAAATTATATTTGAGGGGGTGTATGAGACCGAAAGTGGTTTTAATCACAAAATAATCTATGAACTTCTCTTAGTTGGAGTTTTAGCTTAACTTGACATCAAAAGATGTACTTTTGTCTACGTTCTCGGCCCTGTGCGGCGGACGCGAAGTGGCCAATGCTTAAGTAATCATACCACGGATATGACATTAAGATATAAATTAATGACTTTGATGATTGAATTAACTACTAGAAAAAAACCTTGTGAAACATCAATTTTGAGCAATAAAACATGAAGAAGTTGTCGTTAAAAACAACAACAACGACCTTTATGAACTTATAAAAAAGAGTTGCATGTCCAAATGCTCTACCTGCCACTAGAAATCGGGACATTTTAGACTAATATTGCAACCACAACAAAATGCATTTGCATTAACGCTTGCCTACGTATTTCAAATACATATATGTATGTTACATTAGGTTGCTAATTTTCCCTAAAATAGGTTTGTTTGCGAGAGAAACTTTCAACATCGTGTTTCAAAGTCCCTTTTTTCTTTTGATCTAAAAAAAGCGCTTTTGTTCTGACATCAGGGGCGGATCCACGGATGGGTTTGTCAGGTTCAACCTCCCCTCCCCTTCGGTATTAACTACGGGGAGAGTTTTTCAGTTTCAAACCCCGCTACGGGATCCAAAAAGTCACATTTTTTTACAGAAATTTTTCCATCTGCATTTATCCTTGGAATCTGACAAGTAAAATTCGGTTCAAGAGTTTAAAAAAATTGTGTGATTGGAATGAAAATATTATCGAAATTAAGCAAAAAATACAGTAAAAAGTACGCGAAAAATATAGTAGAAATATAGTAAATATTACACAAAAAATATAGTAAGTCACAAAAAAAAAATAAAAAAAAAATTGCTTATTTTTACGTAAAAAATATAGAAAAAATTTCACACAAAAATACTGAAATTTACACAAAAAATTTAGAAAAATTTATATTTAAAATGTGGCAAAAATTACTCAAAAAAGACATTAAAATTACACAAAAAATACAGTAAAAAATAAAAATACAGTAAAAATTCGCAAAAAAAAAATTACACAAAAAATACAGTAAAAGTTACCCAAAAAATAAAGTAAAAATTACACAAAAAATATAGTAAAAATTACAAAAAATATAGTCAAAAATTACTCAAAAAAGACATTAAAATTTACACAAAAAATACAGTAAAAATTCGCAAAAAAAAATTGAAAAAATTACACAAAAAAACATAGTAAAAGTTACCCAAAAAATAAAGTAAAAATTACACAAAAATTATAGTAAAAAGTACAAAGAAAATATAGTAAAAATTTTACAAAAAATATAGTCAAAAATTACTCAAAAAATATAGTCAAAAATTACTCAAAAAATATATTAAAAATTTCACACAAAAAATACTGAAATTTACACAAAAAATTTAGTAAAATTTATATTTAAAATATGACAAAAATTACTCAAAAAAGACATTAAAATTTACTCAAAAAATACAGTCAAAATTCGCAAAAAAAAAATTACACAAAAAACACAGTAAAAGTTACCCAAAAAATAAAGTAAAAATTACACAAAAATTATAGTAAAAAGTACAAAAAAATATAGTAAAAATTTTACAAAAAATATAGTTAAAAATTACTCCAAAAATATAGTCAAAAATTACTCATAAAAATATAGTAAAAATTGCACAAAAAATTTTGTAAAAATTACACAACAAACACAGTAAAAGTTACGCAAAAAATAAAGTAAAAATTACACAAAAATTATAGTAAAAAGTACAAAAAAAATATAGTAAAAATTTTACAAAAAATATAGTCAAAAATTACTCAAAAAATATAGTCAAAAATTACACATAAAAATATAGTCAAAAATTACTCAAAAAATATAGTCAAAAATTACTCATAAAAATATAGTAAAAATTGCACAAAAATTTTTGTAAAAATTACACAAAAAACACAGTAAAAGTTACGCAAAAAATAAAGTAAAAATTACACAAAAATTATAGTAAAAAGTACAAAAAAATATAGTAAAAAGTACAAAAAATATAGTCAAAAATTACTCAAAAAATATAGTCAAAAATTGCACAAAAAATTACTCAAAAAATTTAGTAAAAATTACAGGAAAAATACACATTGGGTAACTTTTTAAACGATTAACATATTTATTCCCACAGTTTTTTTATTGGCAACTACCCTAATGGTACATTCATACACAGTCCAATAATTACGTATTCGCTAGAACTAAGTAAGCCCAGCCGCAATGAGTTGACATGAGTGACATGCGAACTGACGAAAAGTTCGCGTGCTGTTAAAATCACAGACCAAGACACACACACACACACACATACATAAAAACAAACACATAGAACAAAATATTTGCATGGGTGTAAATAAACTTTAACACTGCCAAAGGATTGACATCCACACAAGTATTTATAGCAAACAGTATGAAATGAATGAATGACGAAAATATGTTTGTATGTAAGAGCAGCAATCGACCAGTGAATTGAAAAGGAATGACAGTTGGATATGCGTGCAATGAATAAAAATTTAATATTTCCGGTTTACAAAAAAAAAACCTGAAACACTTTCACATACAAACAAATTTATAAAATCACAGGTACGCAGACATTTCATGGCAAAAATATGAATACAAATTTGCTACCATGTCGCTTTTATTTGAAAAAAAAAATGTGGCCGAACATACATTGGAATACAATATCAAATAGTTGTGCCTTTTATATGTGTGTACTCTAGACTGTACTAAAAATGTATGGAAAAAAATTAAGGTTCGAATTTTTATTAGCATACCCTCTAAGTATATCGGTGTGTTCTACCCTAAATAACATTGTGTGAACTTTTATTGTTCTAGGATAACGGCAACCCGTGCCGATTTTAATTTAAATTTTTGCTAACAGTTTATACTAAGTTTAATATTTGGCTCACATTTGTGCAGCAAATCTCCACCTTTGAAATTTTTAAAGATAACGGGTTACTTTACAAGGGTATTGAAAAAACGTATTCACGAGAAAAGGACATTGCAGTTTCAAAAGCGTTTTAGTAGATTGCGTAAAAATATGTTTTCTAGTGAAAATAATTGAGCACACTTGAAACTTTGCCATTACAGTGCACTTTTTTTAGGTCCTACACGGCGTATGAGTAACATTTACCTGTTCTTTTCATACTTGTATATGAAACTGGTAATACCCGGCGGGCGTTGCTACGCCAAAAAAACGCCTGAATAAGATTTTACCATTTTTACCATTTCTCGGAAGATACATTATTTCATATTTATCAAGGTCAAACGCCAGCTACACGCCAAATATCACGCTCATCGAGTCATAAATATGATTCTTTAGAATATAACGGGCCCTGTTAAACTTCCTGGAAGAAAAATTATTCCATACTTTAACCTAAGCATAACCCTACCTACATACCAAATTTCAAGTAAATCCAACCATTTATAGGCATAAAGCTACCTACACACCATGTCTCAAGCAAATCGAGCCATAAATACGATTGCTTAGAACAGATCGGTTCCAGGTCCACTTCCCGGAAGAAAAATCATACCATACTTCAACCTAAGAAAAACGCTATCTACATACTAAATTTCAAGTAAATCCAGCCATTTATAAGATAGTTTCGAATAGGGCGGTCCCGGGTCCACTTCCCTTAAAAAAAACTTTACAGAAACACTCTCCAGGCTCCTAGTAATCTATCCCGAAAATTTGAAGAAAATCGGACGAGTAATTTTGGAATCCATAAGCTACCTACATACAAACATACATACATCCAATTTTATATACATACATAGAAGAGAAGGTAAATTGTATTAATTTTTTTGGTTGATACCTCCTAAACGGATTGAGATATCTAAATAAAACTTACACTAATTTCATTTGATACCCATATTGTAAAATCAATTTCAGCGGTATGTCCTGTCCATCTTCTGTGCATCCTTAAATATTTGTATACAAAATCAATATCAAAATTAGGGGGTATTCGTTTAAATAAAACAATTTCGAAATTTGGGACAGTCTAATGTACTCGCACGGCAAATTCGTCTGACATTGGATAAATATCAGAGCATTAGCTGACTGGGACATTGCTACCTTGACGCATCTGTGCATTTGCTATTGACAGCATTTTGAAAATTGGAGTAATTGGTTTTTTTCAGAAGTTGCTCGCAAACATTTATCACTGGAAAACAATTCAAGGTCACTCTTATTGTAGCATTAGGCATAAACGCTCTACGAATATTTAGAGGTGTCTCGCGGATGTGACCAGTCAATTTTATGAATCTAGTAGGCTCCAGTACTAGAATCTTCTGCTACTTCTGCGACTTTTGCCGCAACAATTGGTTTTACAAGAAACATTATAAGTTGTGTTGCAATCTTATTGAAAATCAAAATTTAGAATATCAAATTGATAGTTGCACTTATTAAGTCTTTATTAACCCTGAACACAAGTTTTATGTCATATTAAAAATTTGACAGCTGACAGTTGTCAGACAGACTTCAAGTTATTATAAAAAGGCCTCTGCTTTGGTCTCTATTCACTCTGATCACAAATTGTCAATGAAAATTTTTTTTCTGTATAATTTTTCTGAAATTATTCCAAGTGTTGTTTAGCGAACAAATTGGAAAAGCAAAAAATTTAAAATTGACAGCTGTCAAATAAACTGACCATTATTCTATAACCTAAGCAATGTTTTTTTTTTAATTACCAGTGCTTAGGTTGTTACATATTAGGGTGATTCAAATTAAAAAAATTTGTTTTTTTTTGTCTTACCCCCTGAAACTTTAGGTATTGATGAGAAAATAATCCTTGCAAAAAATTGCCGCTCTAACTTATCCCTTAGGGGTGGCTATTTTTTTCGCCCAAATTACAAAATGTATGGGAATTTTTTTTTTTTTTTTTTCAAAGTGAATTTTCTTTTAACTTTTGAAACTTTTTTCAAAAAATTTTTACATACTCTTTAAGTTGAAGCTTCGAAGCTTCCAAAATGCTAAGCCATGTGCGATTATCTTAACCATCGAAATAATTAGTGGCCTAAGTGTGCCCCGCGGCAGCCACTTGAACCTAAGGAAGTCTAAGTTCGGCTAAACCGAACACTAAATACCCAGCGGTAGTTTTCATATGATTTTCGCAATTTTTCATTTCGGAAGTGGCCGTGGTTGGGAAGTGATTTCGTGCAACCTACCTATTATGCTAGTATACCTCGTACCAGTTTCATCGTTCTACCGTAATCAGTTTAAAAGTTATGACCCATGAAATTTCCACGCCTACTTTTAAAAATTTATCAAAAAATCATAATAGAATGACTAGGGGATTCATCCTACACGGCTAAAAAAATGAACCTAAATTATAAACCTGTATAAAGTTTAATCAATTTTTCAAACGTTTTTGTACAACATTTCAAATCGTCCAAATACCTACAAAGATTTTCAATTTTATTGGTTTTGATTTAAGATCTAAAAAAAAGCAATCTAATTTTTTTTTTTTTTGGTTTGTTTGAATGTAATTGAATTTTGCCCACAAAAACTTCATGTGCGTCATAGCTCAGCGGTAGAGCAGTCGGCTGTGACTCCTGAGCGTTTTCGTTCGAATCCTGCCAAGTGCCACATTTTTTTAATTTTATTTTATTCTTAAACTTTTCGGTTTAAAATTAAAACTTTTTGGTTTGAAAATTAAAACTTTTCGGTTTGAAATTAAAACTTTTTGGTTTGAAAATTAAAACTTTTCAGTCTAAAATTAAAACGTTTGGGTTTGAAAATTCAAATTTATTTTTGTAATAGTAAACGTACTCCCTGGAATCCTTCTGCAAATAGATTGACAAATCAATCCAGTGCTGGATCGAGAATTTCCAGTTTGGAACAACTCGTCTGATAAATTTGATTAGGGTGGCTCGGAAGAGTCCTTTTGCAAGAAAATAATTCTTACATATCGCTTTAAGTATTGGCAGCTCCAAAGCTGCTAGCTTTTTGTCGATTCCTGGAGTATTTTTTATTTTTGAGCTGGCTTGACACTAGATTACATTGTCAGGCATTAATAAATACGGACTATCGCTTTTTCGAATTGATTACATAAAGTTTTCCTCTTATTTCGGGAATTCGACGTCTTCATGAAATCTTCCGTCATTCTCTAAACTTCTTGGTAGAGTGTTTGTCATATGTATGCCACCCGGTCTCATGAACATTGGCATCTGTTTTTCTTAATTGCATTTTTTTTCTCCGATATCCCTGGAGAACTCTAGAAGCATAGATAAGCTGGTGAAAGCTTTCTCTCAGAAATCTCGACTTAGCGGTGTGTGGAAAAAATTTATTTTTTTTCTAGACGAAATTTTTTGTGAAAGCGTCCTTTACAGTCACCAGATATTAGGCCTCCTGCATAAAAGTCGATCATTTTCTGAGGCGAGTAAAAGGTGGGTTATTTGTTTTTTATTACAAAAACAAAATACCCAGATTTAGCGCAAGAAATCGAGTCAGGGCAAATTTTTGGCTTTTATTGGAGATGAAACATTTTTGAGACTAAATTTCCTGACAGAACGACCAGCCACCTTTGACTCCTCACTAGGTACAGTGGTGAGACGCGTGACAATGGGTATTAACTCTGCTCTTGTCTCTATAGACACTTTTTTGATGCTGATATAATTTACCGCTAGTTGAGAACAAATATATTTGCAATAACAAATAGTTGTATAATTCATCCTACTTATTATCTTTAAACCTTAATTGTATATTCCTCTTTACTTGCAGGACCAAGCTTTTGGGGCCTTATCAATCCGCAATGGAATATGTGCAATAAAGGGCGACGCCAATCACCGATAGACGTTGTTCCAGACAAATTACTATTTGATCCTTACTTAAGGCCGTTGCATATCGATAAGCACAAGGTAAGTTTTTAAAACTAGTAAATTCAAGCTCTGTAATGGGGTGTGGTTGCTGTGTGACCTTGCCCAATCCCGACTCTTGCGTCCTCGTTCGTACACTCTGGGCAACGTCAGCTATATAGGCTTGCGGCAGAAAGAGATGGAGCCACTCTGGCATACTTGGTTTAAGGGCTCACTGAGGTCTTTTCACAATGAGGTGCGGCTGCAAGCCGGCGTCTGTCTGGTAGCAAGCGGCTCGCTATATAAATGTGTAAATCTTTTCCAAAAACCATGAAACGGGTTGTGCGCTGGGTTTGGGACCCGCCACGTAAAAAACCAACTCCAATTAAAACAAAAAAAGCCTCGGATGTGTACCCTCTTTAATGTTGACGACCTGGCAAAACGTATTAGGAATACAAATTTGAATATTAGGGCATGTACCTGAATTGCCCTGACCCTTTCAAGAGATGGTACCGCTGCCCGACTAGTTGATGTCCTCGTAAAGGCAAAGGCTGACATCACCTTGCAGAAAATGCGATGGACTTTACAAGGAAAGACAATCATCGGATCTTGTGACATATAGTACAGTGGCCAGACACGCCACAAAGCGCGTGGTGTAGGATTGGTGGTGGGAAAGAGACTTCGCTGTCATGTACTAGCGCCCACTCCTGTGGTTTTCCTATGCGCCAACTGAGGAGACGGACGACGCAGAGAAGGACTCCTTCTACGATAAACTGGAACACACATATGATCGCTGCCCACAACATGATATTAAAATCGTACCCGGCGACTTTAATGCCAAGGTGGGCAAGAAGGAGTCTTTGGTCCTACAGTTGGAAAATTTCGTCTCCACGATATAACATCACCCAACGGCACTAGGTTGATTGACTTCGCCCCTGCTCGCAATATAGTCATCAGTAGTACTAGGATCCAGCATAAACGACTACACCAAGCCACCTGGCTGTCCCCTGATCAAAGAACAAGAAACCCGATACCCTGCGTGGTCCCAATATCGACTCGGACTATTATCTTGTTGCAGCCTCTGTGCAACGAAGAAAGTGCGCACAGTAACGGAAGGAAAGTTTGACGTCGAGAAGCTGCGCATGACACAGACAGCTGATAATTTCTCCACTCGACTCTCACACCTGCTATCAGAGGGCAATACTCAACCTAACGATGTAACCGAGCAATGGAAGCATATCTTTCACTCATTGCGTACCGCCGCTGAGGCCACTATAGGGTTCCAGCTAGCCCGCAAGAACAACTGGTACGATGAGGAATGCAAAACTGCCTCGAAAAAAAGGACGCTGCCTACAAGGAGACGTTGCGAACGGGTGCAGCCCGCAGTGTATGGCAACGCTATCACGAGGCAAAGAAGAAAGAGAGACGCTTTTTCAGACACATGAAAACTGAGGCCGAAAGGCGTGAGTGTGAGGAGCTTGAGATGCTGGCTGACAGGAATGATGTCCGGAAATTCTATGAAAAGATCCGGCGGAAGACGGAAGGTTGTAAGACCGGGGCAAGTTCTTG
>CAXKVI010000069.1:42500-50000 GCA_964058755.1 Campiglossa producta | reverse complement strand
TATTTCCATTTGCAATGCGAAATAAAGTCAATTGACACTATTTCCATTGAACTTGTTACCTGTCACCATTTACTTCTCTATTTTCAATCACCTCTTCGATATATTCTAGCTCGAAATTAAAGAGCTCTCATCAAAACCATGTGTCCAGGAAAGGTTTGATATCACCCGCTTGTTTTCTTATGCTTTAAATCCAGTTGGGTATAACTATACCAAAAGCCATTATAAAAGTAAGCCTGCAAAACTCTTTGGAAAATTCCTCTTTGCTTTATTTTTCAACAGCATTTTTTCCATAATCACCTTCAGTGCTGCCAATACGAATGAAAGCAGCAAAAAATGATACCAACAACAACAACAACGGCATAGCCACCTTAACGCTTGATGACCATCTTTGTATCGGAGCAAAATTATGCGCTGCAAAATGCAATAAAAACACCCCCTCATAATATAATAACATGGCGGCGCAGCAACAATTGCAATTGCCACACTCTCTCGCATAGGCTGCCACTTTTGCCATATTAACTGGGGCCAACTAGTCAACCTCGGCCACCAAATACACAGCAAGGTTTTCATGTCATTTAAGACATCAGCTCGCTCTACTGCCACCTCTCTCTCCATATTTGTAAATAAACTGAGGCAGTGAAAAGTCAATCAGCAAGGCCCGCGAACCGGCTGCCGACAATTGTAACGGCCAAGTTGTTGAGGTTCATGTTGCAGGAAGAAATACGAACAACTAAAAGTGGCAGTTAACTTTTTTTTTCATTATAAGCCGTGTCAAGAAACGTGCAAAGGCATGGCTAACTGTTGCAGTAGCATAGTGAGATGCCATATGAAGCACAGTGGGAAAATGTTTGTTGATTTTTTATCATTAGTGTATTGTCAGACAAAAAATGCATCCAATATTAATTACTATAATTTTATTTTTTTTATACCTTTTTTTAATTTCTTTTATTTTATTTTATTTCACTTCATTCCATTAATTTTTGTTTAATTTCTATTTATTTTATTTAATTTTATTTTATTTTATTTTTTTTTTAATTTTATTTTATTTTATTTTATTTTATTTTATTTTATTTTATTTTATTTTATTTTATTTTATTTTATTTTATTTTATTTTATTTTATTTTATTTTATTTTATTTTATTTAATTAAATTTTTTTTTTTTTAATTTTTTTTTATTTTATTTTTATTTTTATTTTTTTTTATTTTATTTTATTTTATTTTATTTTATTTTATTTTATTTTATTTTATTTTATTTTATTTTATTTTATTTTATTTTATTTTATTTTATTTTATTTTATTTTATTTTATTTTATTTTATTTTATTTTATTTTATTTTATTTTATTTTATTTTATTTTATTTTATTTTATTTTATTTTATTTTATTTTATTTTATTTTATTTTATTTTATTTTATTTTATTTTATTTTATTTTATTTTATTTTATTTTATTTTATTTTATTTTATTTTATTTTATTTTATTTTATTTTATTTTATTTTATTTTATTTTATTTTATTTTATTTTATTTTATTTTATTTTATTTTATTTTATTTTATTTTATTTTATTTTATTTTATTTTATTTTATTTTATTTTATTTTATTTTATTTATTTTATTTTATTTTATTTTATTTTATTTTATTTTATTTTATTTTATTTAAGTTTATTTCGTTTTATTTTATTTTATTTTACTTTATTTAAGTTTATTTCATTTATTTTATTTTATTTTATTTTAGTATATTTTATTGTATTTTTTTTTTTTACTATATTTTATTTTATTTTAATGTATTTTTTTATTTACTTTATTTTATTTTATTATATATTTTATTTTATTTTATTTTGTTTTATTTAATTAAATTAAATTTATTTAATTTTATTTTATTTTTATTTTATTTTATTTTATTTTATTTTATTTTATTTTATTTTATTTTATTTTATTTTATTTTATTTTATTTTATTTTATGTTATTTTATTTTATTTTATTTTATTTTATTTTATTTTATTTTATTTTATTTTATTTTATTTTATTTTATTTTATTTTATTTTATTTTATTTTATTTTATTTTATTTTATTTTATTTTATTTTATTTTATTTTATTTTATTTTATTTTATTTTATTTTATTTTATTTTATTTTATTTTATTTTATTTTATTTTATTTTATTTTATTTTATTTTATTTTATTTTATTTTATTTTATTTTATTTTTATTTTATTTTATTTTATTTTATTTTATTTTATTTTATTTTATTTTATTTTATTTTATTTTATTTTATTTTATTTTATTTTATTTTATTTTATTTTATTTTATTCTATTTTATTTTATTTTATTTTTTATTTTTTTTATTTTTTTTTAATTTTTTTTTTTTTTTTTGTTCTTTTTATTTTACTTAATTTTTTTGAAATTTGGCATATATATAGTATGATTGATTCTAAGTCTTACCACTTGGGCTGTGTAGAGGGTTGCCACCTATCTCAAATTTTTTTAATTATCGAGCTGGATATGCCAATATGGGTATCAAATTAAAGGTATTTTCGCCGACATACCAACTAAAATATTTTCAGTAGGGTTGCCACCCAGGGTTACAATTTTACCGTATTGTATTTGTATTGTAGGTATATTTTTGGGATCATATGTGGATTATTTTAGGATCATTTTGAGATCATTTAGAGGTCACTTTGGAGCTATTTTTAGATCATTTTGGGTTCAATTTTGGATTAATTTCGGACAATTTTGTGGTCATTTTCGGATCACTTTGGAGTCATTCTGGGATCATTTTGGGATCATTTTTCGATCATTTTGGGATAATTTTTGGGTTATTTTGGGAACATTAGAGGGTCTCTTTTGGGTCGTTTGGGATTTTTTTAGGATTATTTGGGAATCATTTTTGGATTATTTTGGGATCATTTTAGGGCCTTTTGGAGTCATTGTGGGATTATGTTGGGATCATTTTTGGGTCGGTTTTGGTTCAATTTCAGATCATTTCCGGAACATTTAAGGGCTTTTTTGGGAGTAATTTTTTAGTAAATTTGGTTAGTAAAGTAAGCGCTAAATTGATAGCACCGAGCAGGCTCGATCACCCAGCTACTAAATATAATAGTAAATAGAGTATATCTATTAAAATTAATCGCATTTTACCGCTACTAGTAAATATTTTGGCCCATAGTTCCCATGAGGTTAAGTAACAAAATTTAAGTGACCGGAAAATCGACGTTTAAGTCGACGAGAAGTTTTCGAATACTGAAAAGTATAAACAAATAACAAAAAAAAGTGTATGCTAAAAAAACAACAGCGTGGGTTCTCTCGTGTGGTGTAACGCTATAATTTAGCAGCACCCTCGCTAAAAATAACTGCAGCAATAACTTGAAATGGGCTGCAATTGCCAGAATTGGCTGGCATATGCACATTTCTTATTTGTACGGAAATATAATTTCTCTTTATTGTTTGAAATTTATTTTTACTTAAGTTGCTCCACGGAAGTTAACTTAAGAAGAGCATTTCCAGTTTGAAATATTTTCAAAAGGTTAAGACCAGTTTATAATCAGACTGTTTATATTAGGAAAATAAATGATTTATAAATACTAAAGAAAACTTAAATAAAGTTTGGGTCCTTACAGTTTGAAAGTTTTAAGCTGAAATTAAATAAATACAAAAAATTTTTTAACCTTTATTTCAAAAAATATTTTTTTTTTTCTTTTTCTAGGCTTTTCCACACCTATAAGACATATATCAGTACGTTCACTGTTGCCAAATACCGATCACTACATCACCTACGAGGGCTCCACAACGCATCCCGGTTGTTGGGAGAGCACTGTGTGGATTATAGTGAATAAACCAATTTATATTACAAAACAAGAGGTGAGTAACAGCACCTATTAATTCAGTTATTATACTCGCACACTACACACATTTAATTATACTAATTAGTATTCGTTTAATCCGCAATCAAATGCGTGAATTATACTGAGTTCGAACGAAAGTAACTAAAAATAAAAAAATAAAATAAAAAAAAATTTTATTAATGTGACAAAAAAAAAGAGTTGGGGAAAACACAAAAACAAATGCTTGCAAATGAGATATAATTATTAAGAGCTTAATTGCAGGCCAATTGAACTCAATTAAACGTTATAGTAAAATTTGTTTATTTTGTGGTAAGACATATTATACAAATTGAATATTGTGGATATAGAATACTGATTCTATGTAAATTGGGATGTTTCCTAAAAATTTTTAGAGCGAAATTGGCTGAAAATTTTTTTCGCGATTTTATAGCATCATTTTCATACATATATGCCTATGAGTTAGTATATTTCATTTTTATTCAAATTCCATTTTTCATATACGAATCAGAAAACGAAAATCGATTTTTTTTCTGTCTCACCCTAATGGTTGTCCTAGCACATAGTTGAAGGTCTCCAAAAATAAAATTTAGTTGATGCTAAAAATGAACGGATTATCTTCGCGAGACCCTAAATGACGTCAAGATCTGCTCAAAATAAAAATGTTTGTTTTAAAAATATCCCATTTTACGTAGAATCAGCCATATATAATTTTAAATTCGCAAATAAATTTCAATATTAATGCAAGTAAACACAGGCTCTGATCATTCGGCGGTTGTGTTAATAAAATTACTGTCATTATTAAATTTCGCACTGGGAATTCAATTGACACTAGATTGTTTACTATACATGGGAATAGCCAAACAGAGACCGATAGTGAGCGGCAGAATATACAAATTTTAAATTTAATAATTACTAGTTTTCCGTTCTCAAAAACTTTTGGAAGTACCGTTACAAAGTTACGGCGAAAAGAATTTTAGCGTAAGCGACGAGTTACTATCATGTTGCAAAAAAAAAAAGCAAAAAAAAAACACTCTTAAAATTTTTTTTCTTTGTAGCTTACTTTTTTTTGCGGTTAGGGCTCGATATATTAAAATAAATGCCCACTTCCCTTGGCCGTGGCAGACTGGACCAATTTCGGTAAAACCTTTTTTGTGTGTTTTTTATTGATGGAATAAGGTTCGTATAAAAGAAAGAATTTGGAAAATGTGGATCTGAGTAGTCCTAGAACGCATGTTTTTAGCATGGGTATTAAAGCTGGCATCGAGACTGGAATTGGACAGAGCGGAAGTGGAAGGGGTAGAGGTAGAGGTACAGGTACAGGTACAGGTACTGGTACAGGTACAGGTAGAGGTAGAGCTAGAGCTAGAGCAGGGATGGACCAAGGAAAAGAAATGGACCAAGGAAAAGAACAGAAAGGGGTAAAGCGAAACTAAACTGATAGCTAAATGGAAAGTGAGAATTTGCAAAAATAGGATGGCGGTTACAAGAAATCAACAATGTGGAATTACCCTACCACCGCCCACTAAAATATGGTAGTAAATTAGAAAATGAGAACTAAAATTTTGAGGCCAATCCGTGTACCAAACCTCTGAATAAAGTAAGCCAATGGATTCGCTGCGTATATTCCAGCTAAGCGAATGGCTACAAGAATGTAATATTCTTTTTAAAAGAGCGATTATTTGGTAAATATAGCTTCATTTAACTTTGGTTAAGCGGAGAGCTTTGCAATCAATCTATGTACCTTTAATAAAGTATTTAAATACTTCAAGTGGAACAGTATTGACCATTTTTGTGAATGCAAGTAGCAAAAGTGCTTAAATCAAGGACTTGGCAAGTGTGTGTCTGTGAGTGTGAAAGCTTTTCATTGCTGCGCTGTTGGCGCTTAATTTAAACATAATTACGTGTTAAGTGGTTGCAATTTGTTTAAAGTATTTTATGGATGATTTAATTTTTTGTTTTTACATTATGCATTCACAACAATTTCCATTTCATAGCCGTAGACAAACAACAAAAAAATCCTTTATGCAACAAACACACAAACTTGCATACTTTATCATTATATACCCTGGTAGTAAAGTTCTTAGCTCCGAAGGAATGTGTTTCTAGTACGTTTCGAAGCTCTACTATTTTGACCAAAATCGGGAATCACTCTAAAGCAGAATTTTCGAAAAAGCTTCATGTACAATTTTACCCCGTGTTGCTATTATGGAAGTCCGCTCCATAAATCCCTCGAAGAATTTTTCTTTCGAATACCCCCAGAGTCGTCTCATCGGAAGCTGCCACTATCCATGCTTCTGCAGCATATAGCAGGACGGGTACGATAAATGGCTTATAGAGTGTTGCCGCAAGCATATTGCGATGCCGAAAATTTCTTCCACGGAATCCTGGGAGATCAATCAAAAGTTTCCTAGGGTTAGGTTAGGTTCAAATGGCTGCCGCAGAGGCACACTTAGGCCAGTTTTGAAAGGCCCGTTGTGATACCACCAACACTGGGAAAGTCAGTCCCGGGACCCGGCCATATGGAAAATCCCTGAGTTGTTGAGATTTTCCACATAGCAGAATCCCGCGACTGAATCCTTAAGTTTCATAGTCTCAAGAGAAACAAGGAAACCCTGGATGGCCTTAAGTCCTTGGGATATACACGAAAGCTTTTCGCGAATTTGGGATAAGGATAGCTTTGACCATACTCGAATATTTAACCAGAGATCTATAAATTTGTACAGTAGTTAATTCAACAGGTTTCGTGTGACTTGTAGGTCTTAAAAGATCTAATGAGCCATAAAAATTGGTCTTTCTTCAGGGACTATCACCTTGATTACACAAGTAACACAAGAAGAAATAGGTTCCCATAGAGAGTTTTCCTGGACTCAGGGACTCATTGTACCCCTCCAAGCTTTCGCAAAATGTTTTCCATGAGTCTCTCTTTGCTTTCCAATCTATTTTTAAGAGTTCCCAGTCAGAAGGTAGCTTACTCCTCGTAGGTGCCTTTGGGAGCAATTCGTCTAACTTATCAGAAATTTTACCCTTTAGTTATTAACTTCCCTTTAGGGTATATCTGGTACATCTACACACACAAATAAAACTGCGTATGCCAGCGGCCACATTTACATGCAAATTAAGTTTATTGCAAAAATGTAGGGCAAAAAGGAAACCAATAAAAAATCAATATTAAATATTTACACTTGGAAGTGATTCGGTCAGTCAGAAATGAAACCGTAGGTAATGAATAAATTAACGCCGAAACCAAAATAATAACAATTGTAAATACGTGCGTAATTATGATTGGATGCGCATTTGTTTGCATTCAATGGATCCTCCAAAAGAATTTATATCTTCGATTCAAATCAGAAAAATTATACATACTTGGTTGAGGAATAAACAATTCTCAAATGTTTCTATCTTTCAAATATCATTACAGTTATATCAACTCCGACGACTGATGCAAGGCTCCGAGAGTACACCAAAAGCGCCATTAGGCAATAATGCGCGTCCAGTACAAGGACTGCATCATCGAACTGTGAGGACAAATATAGACTTTAAGCGTACTAAGGTGAGTCAAAATATACAAATATTTCAACTTAATTGAGTCTTTCAATATTTAAAAGATTAATTTTTGACTTACTGGTCATCGAACCCAAGGAGATTTCTAAGCAACAATACAAGC